>WEIS01049527.1:2742-27049 GCA_013389965.1 Todus mexicanus
AGCAGTAAGATCAGTGTGGTGTTACATCCAAGGAAAAACTACTTCCAGTACCATGACACATGTCAAAGTGTTATTCATTTGGTCTTGTTGGAGCCACACTCTATTGTGCAATAGACATATTACATTCTAACTGACTAGTATTATAAAAAGAGCAGTTTGACCAATTTTTACCTTAGATTAGGGGAAATTACAAAGCCACGAAGAAGAAGTTGAGGGTCTTTATCTTCTTCAATATTATACACTTTCACAGCCCTCCTATTGTTAGAAAAATAGTTCCCTGCTGCTAGCACCTGTGACCAGTCATTCGGAGTATATTTGCACAAGCAAAACAGGTTAAAAAATAGTATCCTATAGTCTCAGTTCTACATAAAACTAAAATTAAATAGCAAGTTGTTCAATATCTGAGGAATGTATCAGCTGTCCAACAAATATTTAGAACATAGATGGCAATGAATGTTGAAATCTCTGCCAGTTTAAGTTTTTCTGAATTTCTGGATGTGTTTGCTGCTTGCTGCTTTCCTTGATCCTTGCTAGGAAGTTATAGAGAAGAGAAAGCTCCAGAGACACCTTACAGCAGTCTTCTAGTACCTCAAGAGAGCCTACAAGAAAGCTGGGGAGGGACTTTTGACAAGGGCTTCTAGTGACAGGATGAAGGGTGATGGCTTTAAGCTGGAAGAGGGGAGATTTAGACTGCATATTAGGAAGAAATTCTTTGCAGTGAGGGTGGTGAGAGCCTGGCCCAGGTTGCCCAGGGAAGCTGTGGCTGCTCCATCCCTGGGAGTGTTCAAGGGCAGGTTGGATGGGACCTTGAGCAACCTGCTCTAGTGGGAGGCGTCCCTGCCCATGGCAGGGGAGTTGGAAGTAGGTGATCTTGAAGGTCCCTTCCAACCCAACCCATTCTATGATTCTGTATATGCCTCATAGTCAGGAAGGACTAGAAGGTGCACTTAGAAGTACTGTGGCTGCTGCTGAGCCTGTAGTTAAAATAACATTTTTTTTCTTCCTCAGTAAGTGAAATACTGGTAACAATACAGTTGTCTTATCAAACCTAAAGGGAACAAAGAAAAATGTCAAAAACCTACTGCTGTAAGGTTTGGCGAGAATAAAACCCCAATCTAATTTAAGAGGAAACCTCACTGCTGTAGGGTTCAGCATAAATAACTGTCAAGTAAATTCACATAGAAAAGGAAACTGTCAGGTCAGAGCTGGCCACTGGTTGTGTGGAGGATCTCTAGACATCCTAACAATAGAACAAGAGCAGTTCTTTATTTATCCTTAATTCAGCCTGACTTACATCAATATATTCAGGTGTATTGATAAGACTCAGTGTTCCACTGCTTCAACATGAAATAGATGAAACATCTCCTTATAATATTGTGTCTAGGGATTTACTCAGTCACTCAGAGCCAGGCCAGAACTACCAAATGGATTATTTCATCTGTGTGTCAAGGTGTCAGCAACATCAAAATTCAGTTTCATCTACTCTATATTTTTTGCTGGAAATGAAAGAGATACAAAATTCTAGCTTAAACTGCATTTCTTTACCATGAAAGGTAGGAATAAATGATGACATGAAGAGGACCTTTGGATACGGAACTGAAAATTAATGTTGTTGAATGAATGGGATAACATAACTCCTCAACAAGGAGAGGTTTGTAATAATGGTTAATAATCCAATGGGTAAAAAACTATAATGAAATCTAATGTTTGAAAAATGAAGCTGAAGGAATTCAGATTAATATTGAAACATAAAAGTTTCACCAAGGATAATTAATTGCAAAAACTAGCCCTACACTGCTTGTTGTAGTTTCAAATCAAGACTGAATGTCTTTCAGAAGTCTGTGATGTGGATCTTATTGAAATTACCTGCCTGAGACTGATATTCATCACTCTTCTGCCTTAAGAAATCTAAGAAACAACCATTAGTACCTTCCTTTGGTTTATAATTTAAGCAATAAAACCTGCCATCCATATTTTGATTGATGAGGCATCGAAGACTCCACTAATACAGTAATATAGGTACAAATGCAAGGGCTCAAAGTTACAGAGTGTCAAAATTCAATTTGCCAATATAAGGATTTATAAATCAGGCATATGCAGCAACATTTTTGTGGCAGAAGTCCATCACACATACCTAACGTTAACCAACACGATAGAATATTGCATAGCTTCTCCTAAAGAAGGCAATGGAGGGTTATAAAAAATGTCCTGACAGGTTTTTAAAAAAATATTATTCAATATGAAGATGAAATATAATTTTGTAAATTTCATTTTAGACATGTGAATCATTTCTCAGTTGAAATTTTAAAAATATTTATGGAAAGTTTCAGCTTGCATCACTAAGGCGGAAAAAAGTTAGAAGCATTTGAAAATGCGTTCTTAAGAGTGGAATGTCTTGGTCTGTCTTATCTTTAGAAAACCTCAACTGCAAGGGTTTTATATTTAGTATCTGTCAAAATTTGCTTTAATAAGTACTGAAAAAAGACTATTTTAGTCCTCTATTTACTCACTTAGAGAGAGATTCATCTTACACACCACCAGCACTCAAATGGTTAAGCATATAGTCTAGAGCAAGTCATATACGTTCCCTCAAGAATGATAGGATATGATAAGAATAATTTGATGATAAGACATAAGTGTCTCCATTGAATGATTTTTCCTGTGGAAGTCTAGAGATCAGGATGGCATGTAGATAGCTTCTAGAAGTGTTTCTCCCTGGCTGACTGTAAAAACAGCACTGGTGACAGGCTTAAATTAAACTTTCAGCTTTCAAATTGCTCAAGTGAGATCTGAAACTCCAACAGTTCATGATGTCTCTTAACAAACCATTAAACCATTCCTAAGAAATATTTGCAGACTATAACCTCCTTTCAGGTAGTTGTAGAGAGCAATAAGGTCTCCACTCAGCCTCCTTTTTTTCAAACTAAATAGCCCCAGTTCCCTCAGCCTTGCCTCACAGGAATTGTTCTCAGGCCCTTCACCAGCTTAGTTGCCCTTCTCTGGACCCACTCCAGCACCTCGATGTCTTTCTTGTATTGAGGTGCCCAAAACTGAGCTCTGTACTCGGGGTATGGCCTCACCAATGCCGAGTACAGAGGGACGGTCACCTCCCTGGTCCTGCTGGTCACACCATTTCTAATATAAGCCAGGATGCCATTGGCCTTCTTGCCCACCTAGGCACCCTGCTGGCTTATATTCATCTGCTTGTTGATCAGCAAAACCAGGTCCTTTTTTGCAGGACTCAGCACTTGGCCTTGTTGAACCTCATACAGTTGACCTCAGCCCATTGGTCCAACCTACTCATATCCTACTCTCAAGCAGAGAAACACTCCCACTTAATTTCATGTCATCTGTAAACTTACTGAGGGTGCCATTCAATCCCCTCATCCAGATCATTGATAAAAATGCTGAACAGAAGTGGTCCTGATACTGAGCCCTGGGGAACACCACTTGTGACTGGCCACCAGCTGGATTTAACTCCATTTGCCACCACTCTGCGAGCCTGGCCATCCAGCTAGTGTTTTATCCAGCAGAGCCTACACCCATCCAAGCCATGAGCAGCTAGGGGTTTTTTATGGGAATGCTGTGGGAGACAGTGTCAAAGGCTTTACAGAAGCCCAGGTAGGCAACATCCTCAACCTTTGCCTCATCCACTAGACAGACCGTCCTGTCATAGAAGGAGATCTGGTTCGTNCACCAAGCAGGACCTATCTTTCATAAACCCATGCTGATTGGGCCTGATCACCTTGTTGTCTTGTACATAGTGTGTAATGGCCCTCAAGTTGATCTGCTCCATGACTTTTGTTATAATTGAAGTCAGACTGACAGATCTGTAATTCCCCAGTAAGTATTTGCATATATTTCATTTTATTGTTATCATTTTATTAAAATTGTTTTAGTCTTCTTTTCCAATCCAGAAGTCTCTCTCCCTTTACTCCCTTTCTCTTGCCCTTTAGAAAAGGAGAGGTGTCAATAGTGAGCATCTATCATTTGTCTAGTGGCACGCCCACCCCTGACCCTTGACAACAATACACCTGTACCAAATAGCCACTTTTTTGTTGTTATTTTTTTTCCCTGAAGATAATTTTTGGCATTTTTTTCTCACAAACATCCATTTTCCCTGTATGAAATGAGGTGAGATGATGCATGAGTGATCATATAGAGAGAGGTACTGGGTGTATGAAATAGCAAGTACATATTTGGTAACAAAATAATTCAGAACAAAAAAGGATTTATTGTATCCTGTGTTGCTGTGAGGGAGGGATTTACAGAGGCAGATTCAGGGGATGAAATTATAATGGAGTGATTTGTATTTATTTGAGTGGGATGATGAAAGGGATAATGTGCATTACCTTGATGCACTGGCAGTCGCCTTAGTAGATCTGATGAGTCATCTTTGTGGTACCACATTGAGTCACTACGTATTGTTGGCTGCCACTGCCAGCACAGAAAGACTTCTTGAAAAGAAGTTTATTATGTACAAAAAGTAGCTAAATCCCCATCAGAATTGTGCCGGAGACAGAATAAATTCAGCCTGCGTGCTCACCATTTGGAAGAGTCATGAGTAACTGAGAGTCCGTGTGTATACAATATTTGGGGTGCCTCAGGGCTCCCCTGTTGGGGATGGAACTTTTGTGGAGACCTCAGCTGCCCTGTGTCACGGAGCGTGAAGAGCGAGTTGGCTAACACTACTGGAACAGCGAAAGCTGCCTTGTAAATCCACTCTGCTCTATATACAGCACAGCAGGGGCGCAAGCAGGAGCGATGTTGACTTATAACAGTGAATGAACAAAATACAGCGAACGGGACAATTTATGGTATGTGTTATAACCCAGCTCAACGCACTACTAAATTGTCTGATACAAAAAAGAGAGAGCAGTTGTTCTTTTGTTTATCATTAAAGGTGGATTATTGGTTAACTGAGATCTTGGCATGGAGTCCACAGGCTGCATTTAGACTAATTGTCAGCGGGAACAGAGCCACAGAGGAAAACAAGTTGGATGAAAACTGTAGGCATACATGCAGCCTTCTATTCCAGGAAATCAATGATTCCTGTTGAATTCATATGTTTTTATTATCATCCTCCGAGCAAGGAGTAGGTACAAGATTAAGTAGATTTGTAGGTGATGACTCAGTTTCTATGCCACAAAATTTGCATTGTGACAGTGAAATTGGTGTAGTCAAGATAATTTACCTGAGCCCAGGATAAGACCCCCTGTCAATATTAAATTCAAGACTCTTTGTCTGGGAAAAGCAAGAAACTATTTCAATGATGGCAACACCTGATTCTTTAATGTAACCTCAGGGTAGCAGTATCAAGCTATTCTATTCTTTACTTCCAAAAGAACTTTGCACAGGCTCTCAGAATAAAATCTTTAAAATGCTAATCATGATTCATTGAGAACAGAACTCAAAAGGAATCTCTACTGAGTTAGAATTTAGGATATTAGCTTTAACATATATGTTTATCCCTTATATTCTTTTATTTTCCTTTTCTTTGTTTTCTTTTCAGATATTGGCTTAACTATTCCTTGACTGTTGAACAAAACTACCCTAAAGGTTTTGCACACTTGGAAAAATTAATTAGATAATTCTGGCTTCTCTGCCCAGTGAGCTCAGTTGTTATGACAACCGGACTTTTACCACCTTTTTGACATCAGTCCTTTTGATTTCTGCAGTTATTAAAAAGAAATCCATCTAAACTGTGAAAAAAAAGTCTACAATTTCCAATATTTAGAGACATATACTTCATCTTCAGCAATAATGACTCTGCTTGGTAACATTCTTTAAGTCTTCTAAGAGTCACAGAGCTCTTCCAAAGGCTACTGAAGGCTCGGTGCAAAAAGTATCTGCAACTCTTCAGTTGTCCTACATGCCGATCAAGGAATCCTTCAGACATTACAGCTAAAATAAATAATTACTGTAGCTCTGAAGTCAGATGATGACATGCAGTAGACCCCAACTGACAAAGAGGCGTTTTTATTATCATTTTATTGCACTCAGGAAACAGAGGTAATGAAGCATTTTTGTGTCGGAAGGTGACATGATGTTTGTGTTTTATTTATAGCTTTTCCTGGCTGGGAAACTTTCAGTTTGCTTCCAGCACTTTGATTTTCTTGACATTACTACAAAAAAGCAGTTTCCCTTGCTAAATATTTGAAACATCCTTCTTTGGCGGGAGTAGAGTTAATTTTCCTCATAGTAGCTGCTATGGGGCCGTGTTCCGGATTTAGGCTGAAAACAGCATTGATAACACAGGGATGGTTTTGTTATTGCTGAGCAGAGCTTTTCTGCTCCTCACCCCACCCCACCAGTGAACAGGTTGGGGGTGCACAAGAAGCTGGGAGGGGACACGGCTGGGGCAGCTGATCCCAGCTGACCAAAGGGATATTCCAGACCATATGGCATCATGCTCAGCATATAAACCTGGGGAAGAAGGAGCAGGGGGGATGTTTGGAGTGATGGTATTTGTCTTGCCAAGGCACCAGCCTGTGTGATGGAGCCTGGCTTTCCTGGAGCTGGCTGAACCTGCCTGACGATGGGAAATAGTGAATGGATTCCTTGTTATGCTTTGCTTGATTGCGTGGCTTTTGTTTTACCTGTTAAACTGTCTTTATTTCAACCCAAGAGTTTTCTCACTTTTACTCTTCTGATTCTCTCCTCCATCCCACTAAGGGCTATTGAGGGAGTGGCTGTGTGGGGCTTAGTTGACATGTGGGTTTAAACCATAGCATCCTTTAGGAATAATATATCATAAGAATTTTCATTGGAAGAGGATAAAATATCTTATGTGACCAAGACTAGAAAACCAGGTAGAGTTCAGAGGACTATATTGCTTATCAGTGGAGTTTTGGGTAAGATTTGGTAGATTTGTTAGGTCCTGACAAAGTAAAAAATTTAGACTGGGCATCCTACTACTCATCTCCAGAAACTCCATGGAGTGTAAACCAAAATTTGATGATTCTATACCTGTATTCTCCAAACATGGATAACTTCAAAGAACAGCTGCATTGAAGCAGATAGAATCACAATAGTCAGCAATACAAAGGTATTTCTGAGAATCACCTCCCTGTGAACTTTTGTACCTAAAATGAATGGGAGACTAAGGAAGCTCTCTGCCCACTGGGATTGAAAGCCCTCTACTATAAAATGATTCATATAAGATGGGGTTTTTTGAAAAAATAAGTAAGTTTGATGCGTATTTTGAATTGTGGTAAGCATTGACACCTGCCCTTTCTGTAGTAACCCACAGGATGGACATCTAACAGAAATGGGAGGCTTGTTTTTAACATCTGCCCAGTCCTTTTTCTGAAGGAGACGCAAGCATTACAGAAGGAACTTCATGCAAGCAGCTGCTGTAATGTTTTAATTGTGTTGTACTAGATTGGATTCAAGTCTAGGGCTACACTAAATGAATCAAGGGCACAGGTTCAAACAGAAACAAATGATTGTCCACATTGCTTAGTCTTCACCCAGTCCCTGTCAGGGTTTTGGCCTGTGGCTGCTGGCGTTCGCACTCATTTGTGAAACCGTTACGAACTGATGGATGTGAAACGACTGAAAATGTATCTGAATATTGTAATGAGCATGTAGCCTTAAAGATTTAAAGATCCATTGGCCTTTATTGCTGATGACTTAATAATCAATCAAATTTTTAAGCTGTAATCCATACTGTGCTGGTATTAAAGCACAGTATGTGTGTATATATATATATATATTCAGGAGCTCTATGCTGGTTATAGGTCATAGCAAGCAGGAATGAGCAGCTTTCATAATTTCTTTGAGTAGATGTCTTTGTTATAAAGTGAATGCAGTACAGTATGAAACCTACTTTTGACTTCTAAGCTTCTCAAAATACACAAGCCAAGACCTAAGAAAACAATTTTAGTAATTTTAAGTCAACAATGGCAACTTTTTTATGAACCTGTAGCCATTCGAACTCAGAGAAAGTTATTGCTTGCGTAGACACATGAAGATAAACCAAAATTGAAGTATTTCAACAAGCATAACGAAGACGTATGTGGAAAGCCTGCTGAAAATAATAAACACCCAAATAACAATCATTCCCTCTGGAATTTCAGTGTTTCTTTTTCTTCTTTATTAGATTATGAAGCAAGACTTGAATAACAAATAAAATCAGAAAATAAATGGAAATTAAGTGAAAGCACTGTCAGAAACCACAGTCAACATTTCTCTAGACTTAGCAAGGGCCAGGCCGTACATGAAAGACCATGAGACCAGAACAGGAAAGGGGATGACAGATACAAGTTCTGTTACAAGACACTCCCTGCACAGAAAGTATGAGTGTGACAAAAGCGCATGCAAGGCTTGTGTGGGTGGGAAAAGACAAGGGGGATGGAGCCAGGAGAAAGCATAATAGAAAAATTTCCAGTCTGATTTCTGCTATTCTTGTTTCCTGGGATTCCACATGCCATTCCCCAAACCCTTCCTGTCTAAAATCATAAATTCCTTCACCTAGTAAATAGGAAATCTCTGTGGGAAGAGGATGCCATCCACAGGGGACTGAAAGTCCCCTCGTATTTTTACTGTTGTATTTACATCATGGTTTGCGTCAGTGTGTTCTGGGTCATGATCAATAAGCTGAAAGACACTTGCGGACAGGGCACTGCACATGTGCCTGTTTAAAATGTTTGCTGTTAACTGTTTGAGAACTGTAAACTAAGTGTTCAGCTCTTAGGAGAGAGTATCCTGTGAGTACTGGGTAACAGGGATTTTTCATTCTCATCGGAGACTTCTTGAGGGCTTGCAGCTCTATACCTAGTACAGCCCACCTCTGTCTAGTAACCATGAAAAATCTCATGAGTAGAGAATGTATTTTTATTACGAGGAAAACAGTGCAGTTTTCTCATGCAACAGGAGTTACCTGTGAACAGCACCACTGTATTTGCAGGTTCAAGGAAAAGCCTTCTTCAGCTTTCTCTTCCTTGCTGTCTATCATGCACATATAAGTCCATCATGCATATCACCAATCTCATGCTGCCTATCATACCCTGCCTTGGCTGTGCTCTCTTATTCAGAGAAAATGCAGATCTCTGTAAGGATTGCTGCATTAGGTGCTCTAGGAAGAGCATGCTAGAAGTTGGGACTATAACTGGAGCTTCCCTAGTCATCGAGTCAACTCTAGCTGGTCATTCAGCATCTTGCTAAAGGCTGGTAGCTGTGTCCAGTCCCTGGCACAGTTCATTGTCTCTGTATAAGAATCTGGACAACTCTGAAATGGTGCTCAAGTCTTATTTTAGGTGCCTGTGAATTTATACTTTATTTCTGAGAACCTGGTTCCGTTCACAAATTAGCCGGTGAATGTGTTATAGCTTTCCATCAATTGTTGCCTTACTGGTTTCCTTCATGTTCCTGTGTATGGCCAAGGAGTGTTAAGGGGAAATTCCTAAAGAGGTGTTGAGGGGAAAAATACAGCTTTGGACTCAGTGACAGCAGTCATTCCATTTTCAATCTGACATCAGGCACATGCCAGGACATAACAAGAGCAGTGGAGGAATCCACCAGAATCATCCTCTGAGTTACAGATTTCCTGCTACATTTTATTTGGGAAATTAGCCATTAGAAGTTTTTCAAACCACAGACAAAAGTTCAGCTGTGTGATTTTCATATGGGGTCAAATTCAATTTTTCAGCACTGACCAGGAGATACTAAAGGACAAAGATATGTTCAAAAGATTTTTGGAGACTTTATAGGCAGTTGCACTTGTTTTCCTTCTTTTTTTTTTTTTTATAGGTATATGGGGAAAGACAAAGATATTTATTTTTATTAACTTACTGAAGTTGTGATGAAGTAATTTTAAAAAGACTAAGACAGGATATCATAGAATCATAAAATGGTTTTAGTTATAAGGGACCTTCAAGATCATCCAGTTCCAACCCCCCTGCCATGGGTAGGGACACCTCCCACCAGAGCAGGTTGCTCCCGGCCCCGTCCAACCTGCCCTTGAACACTTGCAGGGATGGAGCATCTGCAGCTTCCCTGGGCAACCTGTGCCAGTGTCTCACCACCCTCACTGTGTAGAATTTCTTCCTAATATCCAGTCTAAATCTCCCCTCTTCCAGCTTAAAACCAATTGCCCTTGTCCTATCTCTACAAGCCCTTGTAAAAAAACGTTCCCCAGCTTCCTTGTAGGTCCCGTTCCCATACTTGCAGCCTATCCCCACAGGGGAGGTGCTCTGATCATCTTCATGGCCTCCTCTGGATCCACTGCAAGATTTCAATATCCTTCTTGTGTTGGGGGCCCCAGAATTGGATGCAATACTCCAGGTGGAGTCTCACTAGAACAGAGTAGAGGGGCAGAATTACCTCTCTTGATCTGCTGGCCACACTTCTTTTGAGGCAGCCCAGGATGCAGTTGGGGCCTTCCGGGCTGCAAGTGCCCATTGCTCATGTTGACTTTTTTGTTCACCAGCACCCCCAAGTCCTTCACCTCGAGAATATATGTATAATCCTTAATGAGTATATTTTTTATCGGAAACAATTAGGCTTTTTCGCAGTTTCTAAATATGTTAAGAAATTCCTCCGAATCTTCTGCCAGTTTGTTGACTACAACCACTTGGCCATACATACAGACTAATGCATAGGCTTCTTAACACCTTCAAGAAGCATTTCATGATGATTCCTACAATCAACAGAGAAAAGAATCATATTTGAAATAGTTGTACTTTTTATGGTTTCATTCCACTTCTGACAGTGCTGGCAGCATTAAGATGAAGGAAACATTTCTTGGCTGCGCTCTTGTCTATCAGTTCTGACTCGCTTTTATATTCATTGAACTTTGAATCGTTTCCTCTGTTGTGTTTTAATCAGGGCATGCACAGAGAATGCAGGTTTTTTCCCTTCACTCATCCTTTGTGTTCTCTTCTTTTTGCCTCCCATGCATGGTTTCTTAAGCTGAAGACTGTGATATTTAGTGAACTGCCTCACTCATTTGCTGGCAGAGAGATGAGACTCACTGTGATCCTTCCAAATGCACTGCTGCTTCATCTGTATGCACCACAGCCACCCCTTTCTCTGCAGACTAGATCAATCTCAGTATTAGGGAGATTTTATTGCCGTCAGTAAGCCTCCAGCTTTTTCTTCACACTGCTGTAGCACAAGGCTACATATTGAAGCCTAGAGGAGCAGGACATTTCATTTCATCCATTCAAAACAACAAAAAGGAATTTTGCTGGAAGAAAAAAGTGATTCTGATAGAACATTGTCCGGCTCGACGAGGCTCTGAGCAACCTACTCTAAGGATGTCTCTGCTCCCTGCAGGAGGGTTGGACTCGATGACCTTCAGAGATCATTTCCAACCCAAATCAGTCTATGATTCTATGATTGTGCAGTCGATATGAAAAAGTGCTTCTCCTTTGTCATCTAGTTAGAGAGAAAGGTTCTCCTTACGTAGAGCTGTCATCACCCAAGGACTCACTTAGTGTCCAGCCACAACCAATTTGCAAATACTATAAAGTCCTGTTGGCAACATATAGTAGAGCAATGGAAAAAATGGGGAAATGAAGACAAGTTTTTGAAGCTGTGATCCTAGCTATGACTCACTCTATGAGTGTGGCTTAATCTGCCACAAAATATTTTTTTCTCTTCACCGCTAAAACTAGAGATAACCTTGTCAGACTTTTATTGATTTTTTGGTGAAAGCTTGCCAAACATTTTGAGATCAATGAAGTTTTAAAAAATAAAAAGCTGTATAAACTTGCCTAATTCATCTTCCCAGTAAAGCTACGTAAACTCTTCCAACTTTGAGTATTCTGCTTAATACTTGGAATAGATGATACAAAATATAAACCTCAAAGGAAATTTCAAATTTAAAAAACAAAAGAAGTGGGGAGGGGGTTCAAAATAAACTTCACATTTATTGTGGAATTGCATATTAGATAGTAGCATAGCTCAATGGATTAGTAATGGCTTAGTGGCTGCTGGATTTCTTTTGTTTTATCTAGATCTTCCACACACACTTCTCATAAAAAAATACAAAAAATCTTATAATTAGTAGTCTCAGCTATGTATTTAGATTTAAAAAAAAAAAAAGAAATAGATAGAGAAAGAGCAATGAGAAGACTTGTCCAAGGTAATATATAGACTTGGTGATTTCTGGTACGGTTAAAAAAGAATTCAGGATGTGATCAGAACTGAGAGCAGTACTTAATTTACAGATATATTCTGTAAGGCAAGATTCCTCTATCTTTCACTTTCTTACAGCATTCCTAATGCCTTAATTTGCACACCTGACTTTATCACTCTGGTGGGCTTTGTTCTGGTTTTTCATTTGTGGTTTTGTGGGTGTTTTTTTTTAAAAAAATTACATGTTAGAAAGAATAAGTGACATGCCTGCAGCCTCTCAGAATATTTCTGGCTACATCTCTTGACACTGTATGTAATCTTTGTGTATGTGAGTGGCACAATTACTGCTTTCAATGTGCTCATTTGGACGTGTAAGAATGGCAGAGTCTGGCACTAAATCTTGCATGCTCACTTACTTTGGGTGGCTGGGCATCGATATGAAATACATCCAGGAATGTGGGGGAAATCACAGTGGCCTGTAGATTGGGAAAAGTAAACGTACAGTTAAAATTGTCCTAAAAGTCAGAGGACCCCAGTGTGATATTAACGAAAGGATGTTAATGAAACATTGTGACAGACAGAGTACCTAGACTTATGTAACTGATGTTGTTGTTTGGAGGCTTGCTTCTTTATATTGTGTTGAATATTATTTAATGTCTTTACATTTCTCATCAGGAGTGTTACTAGGCAGAGAGAGCACGTATTTCCATTCAGATTCAACAGAGGAATGCTGTCTGTTGTTGGGGCGCATGAGGAGATTTGGGGTTTTTTCCCTTTTCTCTCCTTTCAGCTAATGAAAGAAGAAAGAAAATATGTAAAACTGAAGCTGTAGACATAAGCAAATGTAGTTTGTGAGGAAATTTTGCTAATTATGTGCCAGGTTTAGCTGTCTTGCTTGTTTTTATAGGTTAAAATCTGATCTAAAAACAGCTGTCTGGGCACTAGGTATTTATTTTTTAATTACACACCCTTATTTCCTTGAGGATAGAACTTCTCATTCAACAGCTTATGCTTGCTGTTTCTCATTTTTCCTAGCAAGAGATTCACAAAAGCACTCAACATAGTCACATGTCTTCTAAATCTGCAACACTTTGAAAGAGCCCAGCTTCACTGTCAGGGATTTGAGATGAATTCTCAATTCGCAGCCCTGAGCTGGAATGTCAGAGATTCTAAACTGGGATTTGCTCTTTAGATTGATGATTACTGGAAGCTGGGGAAATCTGACCAGTCATTATCTGAATTTAATTACTTTTGTACGTATTGAACTCTGACAGATAAAGGAGGATTGTCTTATTGCTGATTTTTTTGTTTGGTTGGTTTATGTTGACATTATGACCCATGATAACAAAGCTACTCTTTGCAGATGGAAAAATATGTCAGAAAGAAAACAAAAAATATAAAAGAATAATAGCAAGTTAAGAAGACCTCTGAGTTAAGGTGTTGCTTAGGTCTGGCTGTCTGAATAATGAGAGACCATTGGTTATTTTCATAGAATCACAGAATGTTCAGGATTGGAAGGGACCTCGAAAGCTCATCTAGTCCAATCCCCCCATTGTCAGAGCAGGATCACCTAGATCAAGTCCCACAGGAACTTGTCCAGGTGGGTTTGAAACATCTCCAGAGGAGGAGACTCCACAACCCCCCTGGGCAGCCTGGGCCAGGCTCTGGCACCCTCACTGCAAGCAAGTTTTTTCTCATATTTAAGTGGAACCTCCTGTGTTCTGTCTTATACCATCGCCTCAGCCAAGGTGGCAGCAGCCTCACACCCACTCCAGGATAGCTTTAATGCCATACCAGGGCCACATTTCTCAGGCTCAGCCCAGCATCGTGTGACCCTGTCTCTGGGAGGCCCCTGGAGAGACCTGGTAGGCCCATGGCAGACAAAGAAGCCGGGAGAGGAGCGGGGTACCCAGGCAGCGCCATCACAAAGGGCAGGGGCTGAGGCGGGCCAGGCCTGGCCTGAAGCTCAGGCCGGGCCTCAAACTCAGGCCTGGCCTTCCTCAGGCCTGGGGGCCGCAGCTGGGTTCCTCAGGGCTTCCCCATCCCCAAGGAGGCCACAGGCCTGTGGCAGGGGCTCTGCCGAGCATCCCCTGGTGCAGGGAGGCCCCTGGTGGGGCAGGGAGGCCCAACCTGGGGCGCTGGGCCTGGCCCGATGGATGGGGTGGCCCTGGCCATGACTCGGCAGCCCCAGGCAGTAGGAAGGCCTCAGTACAGTTGCAACAATGATGCGAAAATAGAGAAAGATCCATCTTTTTAACTCTTACTCATGTTTATGACTTCTTACTGGTGTGAGAGTTCCCATCCAAATGAACAGGAAATACCCTGAGTTGCCTCTTGTAAATATTTAATAATAGTGCTTGAGGTTTCATAGAATCACGGAATACCAGGATGGAAGGGACCTCAAGGATCATCTCGTCCTACCTTCCAAGGTAGAAATACATACTTTAAGTGAGCTGGCCCAGCACCCTGTCAAGCTAAGTCTTAAAACTGTCTAATGTGGAGGAATCCACCACTTCTCTTCGGAGATTCTTCCAATGTCTAGTTGCTCTCATGGGGAAAAAGTTTCTTCTGGAGTCCAATGGGAATCTCCCCAGGAGTAACTTGTCCCCATTCCCCCTTGTCTTTTCCATGGGACTCCTTGTGAAATGGGAGTCTCCATCCTCTTGGCAGCCACCCTTTAGGTACTGGGACATGATAATTTAGACCTGAGCTTTGCTTTTCCTTCTTTATCCAAGCATTCAACTCTTACTTGTGTTTCACTCAGAGCACGGTCCTGTGAAAGTAGTGATGCTGAATACCTTCTCCTATTCTCCTTTTACGCCATGGCTACTGGATACATGAGCATTCGCCTAAGCCGTTATACAAATACAACTAGGACATTTGCAGTTTAAGTGTACATAACACATTTGGCTTATATGAGCCATTTCAAATAAACCAGAGGAATTGATGGAGTTGCCATTGTCAATAAAGCTATTAGCTTCAGGGGAATTACTCACTGAAGAGGGATGTGTTTTGGATTCCACTGAGGTTTTCAAAAGGATGTTATGAGCAGCTTGTCTTTCATCGAAAGAGCTCTCCCATTACTCACCAATCCCTAAACTGCACAGATTAAACTTGCATTTTGAAGTATTTATTGATATCCAGTACGTGCTTTTCTCAAAGTAGTACTGTGTGGTTTAGGTTTTGAATGTATACCAGAGACACGAAATCATACAAAGTCTGTTTTAAAATTACAGACTGTACTCCCACAGCTATGTAGGGCAGCCCTTGCCTTTGGTCCACACATAGTTGATTTCATTAATTTCTTAAACATAATTAAGTGCTAGTCAGTATAAGAAAAGTTCACAGTTTTGAGTCTGATGGTTTTGATGTAAATTCCCAGACTCGGTCTTTCTCTGACAATGGATTGCCTTCCTAAAAACCAATGTGGTGGCTGTGCCTGTGTTGCCAAAGGCAAATGGTTCCATTTCATAATGCTCACAGAGAAAATGAAATGAAATGAAAATAAATGTGTAGAGAGATTGAAGTTGTTGGAAGGAGAGATCAGCTCACATCCATTAAAATCTAGACAGACACAGAAAACAGACAAAAAGAAAATTGGGACAAACATTCTGTGCCTGTTTCTTGGAGATCCTGAGCACACTGGAAGTTCAGAGAGTGATTATCCCATTCATAGAAAGCACATTTCCTCCACATCACACACTGAGTAAAGCTCAAGAGAAGTGAAAACCATTCTCTGTCTCCATAGGAAGGGCATTTCTCCTTTTCTGGGGAAAATGTTCTCTAGCTCTACTCCCCTTGCCTTGGAGGACGCAGGTTCAGTATAACAGGGGCAGGTTTCCATACTTACTGTGCTCCTTTCTTTCCAGACTCATGAACCTTCTCTCCTCCACTTGTCAGAGCAATACACAAATCGGCAACTTCTCCTGTAGCCCTTTCAATATTTAACAAGAGCTGACTCCTGCCCATGACACTTTCGAAAAGGACATATTCGAAGTCCAGTGGTACATTGGAGTAAACTCCAGGAGAGGGTACGACAGAGCTGCTCCAGTTGGGATCACATCAAGAAACAAATTGTGGATTTGATCACTATTTAATCCCTTCTTTTTTTTTTTCATAGAAGTCAGGGCATACAATGTGCCTCACCTTAGAACTCCACATGGAACAAGATGGATGTTGACCAGTACAGAACCATAGAATCGTACAACAGCTTGGAAGAGACTTCGAGGATCACCTAGCCCAACTTTTCAAGGTAAAAAAAAAATAGTTTCAATAAGCTGGCCCAGCACCCTGTCAAGATGAATCTTAAAACTGTCTAAAGAAGGGGGATCCACCACTTCCCTGGAGAGATTATTTCAATGTTTAGCCGTACTTCGCACAAGCCAGACTTGGAAGACTGCTGCCATTATTTGAGATTTATTAAATAGTATGTTTTGGAGATGGCTGTAAAGCTGCCTAGTGTCATTAAACTTCTTCCTGTGATACAACGATCAGGCAACACTTCTTCCTTATCAGAGGGAGAAAAGGAAACCACAGCATTACTGCCTGGGAGAAGTTTGTTGGCATCGTGACAGTTGCATAAGCTGTAAACTTCACCATGTCACAACATAAGACCGTTATTATGCAATGACAAATTCTCAAGCATATGACTATAAATATTCAAACAATATTTGTGATAACACAGCTAGTCCTAGGCAGGAGCAGAACAATTATGTGTGCGTGGTCAGATGGGTTATGGTCTCCAGAAACTCCAAGTATTGTGAAGGGAAAAGCAAGGTTTGTTAAGATGAATAAGCATATTAACAAAAACACAACTACAAACAATTTGTTATTATTGCTGCTATAGAAACGGAACAAAGTGCAGTAACTACTTGCCAATTTCTTCTGGCTTCTACAGTGAATAAGCCTAAAATGCTGAGATTTCAAGGACAAGAATTGCTGTCAATAACTAAATATTTTGCTATTCTGGGATTTACCAGCACTGGAGTTGTTTAGTTTCTAAACCTTCATGATTTTTTTTTAATTTATTTTTCTTTATGAAGGGCAATGCATTTTAAGTACATGAAGCATGCTGTTATGAAAAGGCAATTAACTTTTACATGGAGTAATCAATTAAACAGTCAACTTGGTCCTGAAATTAGGAATGTATTCACTGCGTTTTACTTATATTTATAAAGGACAATGCATTTATAAACAGAAGAAACATGTTAAATTTACAGGTGAGCCTAGCCCTGCACGGCAACTGAGGGCTTGTAAGGAATGAAACATCAGCATAAAATGTTTATTGCCACGCAGTTATAATATGCTTATTGCAGTTGTATTTGTGTAAGAGGCTGCTGCTGAGACTCCTTTGCTTCTGACTCACACGTTTCATCATCTCTGAAAGGAAGAAGCAGTCAATGTGTTTCTATCCAATAATCACAAGTCATGCAGCATTTTTGTAATAATCTGAACTTTGGATTCATCTGGAAATGAAGGTGCAGCTATTTTAGGGGCATAGAGTGTGACTTTCACTATGGATTCACCATGTTTTCCCACTCAGAAAAGAGTAATCGAGTCCTAAAGTTACTGGAATGAAAAGACAGCATTCATCACTCAGTTTGGAAGAATTTGTTAGTTGTTAAAATTCAGAATAGCATAGGCAAATTTAACCACAGGGAAGTTTGCATCTGTGGAGAAATTAAAAAAAAAAAAAAGTATCTAGAGTCTTATGACAACTAAAAAGTGAGAGAAGTTGCTTCTGTTCTCCTTTGCCTGGATTTACAGTGGGTGTTCTTGTTGAAAAATATCCCTTCAGTGAAAGATGGACATCTTCCCTTATTCAGACTCCTCAAAATGCTCTCTACTGTCAGCCAGCATCAACTTCACCTTACCCAGCCTATGTTTGAGGCATATGGTGTTCTTCCAAGTAATTCTGTCTGCCAGATGTTAACTTGACTATCCTCCTATGTGCAAGAAAAAGAAATACAGTTTAAATATCTATCGTCTATAATTTATCTTACATCTCAGTGACACAAATATTGTCCCTCTGGGTTGGAGAGGGAAAGAAAAAAAGGATGGGGTGCTGAAGGTCTTTCAGACCTGAAAGACCCCTTAATTATGAACTCTAAGATATATTAAATGGCTGTACAACGCCCTTTTTAAAGGATATCTTCAAGTAGAAAGAACCATAGATGACAGGGAAGGCAACTCACCGTCAACAACATTCCCTAGAAAGAGTTGATGACTTTCCTACAGTATTATTCCTAAACTGTCTTGCAAGTGCACCTCAGCCATGATGAGTGTGATAATCTGGAGGAGGAGATGCCATCACTGAAAATAGTAGCAGCTATAAATACCAAACCCTTCAAAATTAACACCTAAATTCCCAAGCATTTCCAATCCAATCAGGCTCTTTCCTACTGAAGAGTTTCATCAATTCATTTCAGCCAGTCATGCACAGGAGCCTTTTAATACAAAGCTTTCCTGAATATAATATAAATGCAATGCAGTATCACCAGCTGCCACCTTGTGCTTTTATTATGTACTCATTTTTAAGACAGACAACTCTAAGGCATTTTCCTGTCAAGAGTGCATAATTCTGGAAATCCCTTGCTGTTACAGTATACAGCATCAGAAGGCCGTTCTTTGAATTAGAAGGAGTTTCCAAATGCATTTTTCTTCATTTTTCCAGTATAGCAGCAAATGCATTTGACTCTGGAAAAGACCTCTTAGATCATCGAGTCCAGCCTATGACCTACCACCACCACTCAGCTAAACCCTGCCACTAAGTGTGGCATCCAGTCTGGCCTTAAACACCTCCAGGGACGGTGACTCCACCACCTCCCTGGGCAGCCCATTCCAGTGTTTTATCCCCCTTACTGTGAGGAAGAGCTTCCCAATACCCAACCTAAACCTCCCCTGGTGCAGCTTCAGGCTGTACCCTCTTGTCCTGGTACAAGTTGCCTGAGAGAAGAGCCCATCCCCCTCCTGTCTACACCTTCCCTTCAGGGAGTGGTAGAGAGTGAGAAGGTCCCCCTTGAGCCTCCTCTTCTCCAGGCTGAACAGCCCCAGCTCCCTCAGCCTCTCCTCATAAGATTTTCCCTCCAGTCCCTTCACGAGCCTGGTCGCTCTCCTCTGGACGCGCTCCAGCACTAAAACCTAAGAGTAGGTCATGACATTCCATGAGTATTACTAATTCCAGTCCATCATAAGCAAAGCTGTTATGTAAAATGGGTTTAAGATTATGCCAAGGTACTGCACAAGTCATGTCAGAAGTTTTGAAGGATGCATTGTGTGTGTTTGAAATGTGATGCACACAAACAATAAAAGAAGAAATAACCTAGAACTGGTATTCCTTCCACAAAAAAACAAAAGTAATCTGACATGAAGCAGCAATTCAATGACACTTTCAGTTAGAAGTGTTCAATAATTACTTAAATGTCACCCCTATTTGCTGGATGACCCACCCTTCCCTCTGCAACAGATAGCGGGACCATGGAGGAAAACGTTGAGGAAGAGTTCTTAAAAGGGTTCATAAAAATTCAGCCAAATTGTTTTCCAGTGAAAAATGGGAACTTTTGCATGAATGTTTCTAGTTTGGTTATAACTTCTACAGAGAACAGGCAAAACAAATGGTTCTCGTTTTGTTCTGACATGAAACATATTTGACCTCGTTGCTTCTTCTTGACTTTTCCATTCCGACATTTCAAACTTCTTTTAAATAAAATGTTTGAGAAATATGAATTGCTTTCTTTCCCTTTCTCTTATCCTAACAAAGTTAGATTCTTTAAAATTTTTCTTACCTTTAAAGACAAAAACTTCAAAATTCTCCTATGTACTATGGAAAGAGGATTCCACTTGAACAAATGTTCTTTATATCTGTGGATCTGATGTTCCACAGCACCTAAATCTACCTGAAATGGTCTTTGCAAAAAGAAATATCCTGTTTTATTATTCCTCACACTCCAAACTCTTCTCCATTTCTATGCCTACATTGTTAAACTGAATAGGGAATGAGTTTGAGCTCTGCCATGTAGGCATCATACTCATCATAGAATGGCTTAGGTTGGAAGACACCTTAAAGATCATCTAGTTCTACCCAATTGCAATGAAATTGTTATGGTCTATGGCATGATTTTGGCTTCAACTTTACTGATAATGTTCACTAGACAAAAATTGCATTTCAACCAAAAGATTCGCAAATATTTCATTATCAGTAGTCTAATTTCTCAGAAGATGATACCAAACAGCGCTACAGCAGCTCCTGGTTTCATGCCACATTCCCTCACTGGGGTCTGAAAGAACTGAGGAATATGTGAGCTACTTGTTACAGCCCAAACCACAGAATGGTGGGATAGCCGTATGTGTTGTTAGAGGATTGATATGTCACTTCAAGAAAAAAGAAGAGAGTCAAGAGAATGAAAGGATATTGTTGTAAGCAATTATCTAATTATCTCTTGTGAGTTTTTGTTTGTTTGTTTGTTTTCTTTTAGTTCTCCCTAGGTACTCACTCTTCAGCTATATTTTGTAATTTTTCTTTCTCCTACCTGTTGATTTCACCTTTATCTTTCGGAGGGAAGCTATTAAATAGTTGGTCACTCCTTGGCAAGCCTGAACGTTTAATGTTTTATCATCAGTATTCACTGCACTATTCAGATAAGAATTCATTCTGAATATAACCCTGTGTGAGGAGATTTACTGCAAATTACTGCTCTGCACAAGGCTACAAATGCCAATAAGATACTGGGGGCTGAGAGATAATTCTCAGCACTCTGCTGCCAACAGGTAAGGGTCAGTTAGATAAGTAAAAGGCAGATTTTTTTCCATCACACTGATAATTTCCATTTCATTTGGTGTTCTGTCCCCGCTGAATTATAGACTTTATGTAAATCAAGCAGCATCTAAGAAATGTTTTCACTAAGTCGTTTGCACCTAAATAAGAAATAATTAAAATCATTTCTGTGCAAAATAGCGGACAGTTTCTAGGCTGTATTGAGCAGATCATGCTACTGCAAGCAACAACAGTGCAAAGAGCTCTCTAAATTGTCTTGTCTTCTGCTCCAAGTGCAAGCAGTCACATCAGCACATTTTACTTGCAGATTCCTCACTCAGTTCTTAGTGCTTTTCAAAAGTATTCAGCTCCAAAAAGGGTTAAAGTAGAGAATCACTATTCATTTCCTTTCACTAGGTTACTCAGGGTTGCTATTGTAGGAGATCTGCTTCCTCTGACTCCCCTTTGACCCAGTGAGCCCAACCTACAAATATCATGTACAAAATCCAATTATAGTGTGGAGGGTAAATAGATTTGCATAGTGAAGCACTTCAGTCATAGATATATGCAGTTTCATTAGTTATATGACTTCCCTGTACTGTTCTCTGTTCCATGGGTTCCCCGGAGAATTGAGAGATGGTCCCAGACCTTGGTGCTTGCTCTTGTTTTATGCCAAGAGGTCATTTACCTTCATATCAAATCCACTTTGGCTTTCCTTTTCAAAAGCCAGTCATACTTCTAATATTTCATTTTCAGACGTGAAACTGATACTTTCGACAATTAAGGTGGGGTTCTCAGTCACAAGATCATTTACTTGTGTTTCCAGTCTACCTCGGCTTCCCTTTTCAGAAGCCAATTCAGACTGCGAAATAATATTTTTCATAGTTAAATTCCGGGTTTCATCCAAGAGCTCATTTATTTGTATTTCCAATTTCTCTCGGCTTTCCCTTTCAAAAGCCAATGAAGATTTTAATATGTCGTTTTCAGATTTCAAAACAGTATATTCTGGTTTTGCAATTCTTTCAGGGGAAAGGAGCTCCTTAATTTCTTTTTGCACTTAAGACAAGTAAGCCCCCAATATTGCACAAACAATTCCTTTGCCTTTACTCTCTTTAATCCTTCAATCCTTTCTACATTATTCTATTCACAACACCACTTTATCCTCATCTTTCCAAAGTTTCTGGGCCCATTCTATTCCATCATCAGTTGGTGCACACTTATATTTTTGCAGCAGTTTCTCCATGTCAATCCTGTCGGTGACGCCAATTTTACTGTCACGTTAAAGGGGGTGGGGTGGGGAGGGTGTGAAAGGGGAGAGGGGAAAAGGGAGAAAGGAGGAAAGGGAGAAGCTTGTCTGTCAGAACCAACTGAACAGTTTTGCAACGTCAAAGGTATGTGTGAGATGCTGTCTCAGGGCCCCTGGTATAACAGACATGTTTGTGTCTGTCTCTGACCCTCTCCGTGGAACCCCGGTGGAAACGGCAGTGACCTGTTCCAGAGTCTGGTTAAGGNTGCCTGCTGGCCTAGTTGAAACAAGACCAGCTAATCTTCACCAGACTCCCTGCTTCAGCCGTTTAGCTGCCAGCTTAAAGGATCTCTAGGCTCAAAGATAGCACAAGAATCTCATGGTCATAAACATCTCAACCTTTCTCACGAAGCTCACTAAATTAGCTGTATTTCTGTGTCACAGCAAGCTAGGCTGTTATGCTACAATGCTTATGGGGCTTCCTTCCTTGAAGATGTTTTTCAGTCACCTCTGGTTATCCCAGTGCTCTTCAATGCCCTTAGCTGTAGAACTGGCTAAAGAACACCTCACTGATGCTCAGATCATTTGGGTTTTTATTGACTCTTGGTTTCTGATTTGCTTCACTATTGTTGGTGCTCCCTATCTGCTTGTTCTGGATACTGCGGATACTTCAGATGAAGACTTCTCGATGATCTAATTTGGCTACCTATTTCCTTGGTCACACCAAAATTATCCTGTTGTCTGAGACATAGGGATGATCATGTTCTCATCTACTTCTGCTAAAGCAAGAAATTGATTAAAGTGCACATTGGAACAACGGTATTACAAGATGGATTCCATTTGTAACAGTAGTGACTCCTGCATCTCAAGGAAAGAACATCTGAAAACACAGACAGAGATAATCTAAAAAGGCAGAAAATCTGGGCAGCTCTGTTTCTATATTCTCATGTCTTAATCTTAATGAAAATGCATAGACCTCTGGTTTGTAAAGAACAAGGGTCTCACTGACTGAGATTCAACACACAAATATATTTCATCCAGTTCTAGAAGGAGATTCAGAAATTCAGCCCGGACCGTATTAAATTGCATGTTTTCACTCTCTGCTTGACATTCAAATTCTAATGCCTTAAGTAGAGAGATTTGTAACCAAGGAAACGTGAAGTGGAATTTCTCTTATTATTCAGTAAATTTGACACAAACTACAGAAAGCATCTATCCATTAGCACTCTAAAGTTAGAATGTTGTCCCGCTTCCTCTCCTGTAATTTCTCTCTGTCTTTGATAAAAGACTTCTAGCTTCAATGTCAGATATCAGGGACATACAGATCACAGTAGAAAAAAAAAATTTAAGAAGCAATTATTTTCCTTGGTGTATATGAAGAAAGATTTATGATTCTGCTTCCTCCACAGAGGAAATTTTTCTTGCAGAGCTGTAGTATATTACCCAGCAGTTCCCTCAGCAAAGGGTTATAACTGGGGGGAAGACATTCCAGAATGTTATGATTTTCTCTGGTTTTAATTATGAACGGTTTTGACAGCTTTCAGACACAGCTAATTCTAAGAAAGTGCTGATGAGGATAGTGAGGATGTTCTGATTAATGCACATAATCGGGACTAAGAAGACCAAAGGACTACAGAATTCTCTGTTCTTTTCCAAGCAATATTCAAGATTTCTTAGGGCTAGTTAGACCCCAGCCTGGCTGAGTATTGAAGAGGGTATGAACATGGCTTTTTGGTGAAGGAAAGGAGGTGATTAGAAATAACTAATTAATGCCAAATGAACTCTTTGGCTTCCTCTGCAGAAGTGAAAATAATATTCTGCCTGACTTAAAACACTGAATTTTCCAATCTTTGGGGTGATGTTTTGCAAGTTGTTTTTTTTTCTTTCTCTGTCCACAGCCATCTGAATGGTACCAAACAAACCATTCTGCAGAAACTAGAAGGGTTATCCATATGTTATATCCAGTTCTATCTGAAAGGCCTTTGGCACAGTCCCCCACAACATCCTACTTGCCAAGTTGGAGAGTTACAGATTGGATGGATGGACTGTTCAGTGGATAAGAATTTGGCTGAATGGCCACATCCAGAGAGTAGTGGTCAATGGCTTGAACTCCAGATGGTGATCTATGACAAGTTATGTCCTTCAGGGATCTGTAGTGGGACCTGTACTGTTTAATATTTCTATAAATGATATCAACAGTGGGATCGAGGGCACCATCAGCAAGT
>WEIS01049529.1:0-18921 GCA_013389965.1 Todus mexicanus
AGCCAAGCCAAGCCAAGCTCTCCTGCAGCCTGTGCACTGGGGGTTATATCAGCAATGCCCTTGGCCGTGAGGATCCCATTGACTCCATCACCCTCACCAAGCACGGAGAATGAGCTGTTGGGGCAGAGCCAAGAGAGGGGCTGAGACCGAAAGGAGTCAAACAGCTCCAGGAATTTCTCCGTGTGCTTCCAGCCCTTCTTGCTTAACCTCAGAGAGAAAAAAAAACCAAACGATGGAGGAAGGAGCCAAGAAGAGGAGCAGGGTTCTGCACAGGCAGGTTGAGAATGCGCCTAGATCCCCCAGAGCGAAGACCAGGTTTATCGCGAGGGTGGAAATGCCGATTTGGCTAACGGGATAATATTTCCGTTGGGAAGCAGAAAACTATTGATAAATCACCTCAGCTGAAGGAAATTTCAGCCTGGGTTTAGGGAGGGGACAGAGAGGACCCCTGGGTGGCCTAGGCAGTAGTGGGAACTCACCAACCCGCTGTCCTTGACCCAGCTGCTGCGCTGCCTGCCCTCACTGGTACCAGATAAGGAGCGAAAACAAACAGAAGGTAGGCGCCTTTGCGCGCTCCTGCCGAAGGAGCAGGGAAACATTCACTGCAGCAGAGTCACGGCCAAGATAGGCTGTGGAACAGGGAGGATTAAAATGTCTCACAGGACCTGGCTCGGCTCCCAGGGCCCTCTCTGGACACCAGCACAAGGGCAGCTTCTCCTGGAGCCCAAGGGCTCTGCAGAGGCTCGCGGGTCCACAGCCCTCTCTCTCCCAGGAAGGTGCGTGTCGTGGGCTGGGCACCAACCCCGATTTATTGCGTTTCTATCTCATTGCATACCCAGCTGTGATCGGCTGTGGTGGGACCAAACGCGCGGGTAAAGCAGCACGGCTGGGGAACGGGATCGCACGGAGAAACTAGGAGCGTGTCAGGGACTCAGCTGCTTCAGCTGATGTGCAGATGCCAGGCTGTGTAATATTCACATGATCGGCCCTTTTGCAGTGTAGGCAAGTACAGGGGGGAGCAGCAAGGAGAGGCAGCTCAGCAGCCAAGGAGGTCAAGGACTAGGAGGGTTGACTCGGCCTTTCTGTTTGTAGGAGATCCTGGTGCCAGTCCCCCTCTAAATTCTGCATCACCTTGACAAAAATGAAGTTGAAACATGACTTAGAAGCAGCCCTAGCTGCGTTAGCTGCTGGCCACGCAGAACTGCAACCTCAGGGGCTGAAGCTGCAGAGAAGCAGCATCAGCTCCTCGCTGCACCCTTCTCAAACTGCCCCCGGGAGCCTGGTTCTGGCCATGCTCAGCAAGGGCTCGCTGGGAAGTGCCTGGGCCCATCCAGAGCTGGGGTCCTCCCACCACAGCAGCGCTGAAGATGGCACTGAGAGCTGCTGGCAGGTCCTCTCCTCCGCCGTCCACCTCAGAGGCATGAAACGCCACTGGCCACGTGGCCACCTGGGTGAAAACACCACAGCCGGCTCCTCAGAGCCTCCGAGCGTGGGGCCTCTGACCCATTGCTCCCCCAGGAGCCCCCCCCCAGCAGCACAAGCTGCTGCTGTTTGCAGGGTTACCGTAGAATAAGCAGCTTTACAGCCACCCTGGGCCACTCCCGAACGCTCCCTCTAGACCCTGCATCTGTGCCTTTGTGGGGGAGGATCGTGCATCTCGCAGCAACATCCCTAATGAAAGGGTATTTATGCTCCTTGTTGCCATTCTGCTCTCTCAGGCGCTCTCGAGCATTCCCGGCCGCGTCTCTCCGTGGCCCCACCGCTGCCCCCAGCCCTTTAAATGACACGTGAAACACGGGAAATGTGTGAAAGTCATTTCAGCAAAACGCTTGTGACAGGAGCATTGGCCTCTCCCCCGCTCTTGGATTTCAGACAAGGTTTCTTCAGCCCTACTGAGTTTCTGCTTTGTGCCGCTTCCCTCTCCAGCCCCGTCCTGGTTCCTGACACCCGCAGGGGTTACCGGCAATGAGCTTCTGACCCCAGATGTGCTTTCAGATACACGCTGAGGATGCTGATGGGTGAAAGTCACGTTAGCGCAGATTGAGTGGGCGTTAATAAACTCACTTTCTAGTTTGCTACGGTGCTGCAGGGCACTGCTGCCCAGCCTGCGGGTAGGTATGGAGCCCCTGCACTCCCCTGCCGTGGAATCCCAGCTGTAAACCCACCAGCTCTTCCAAGTGTTCAAGAGTGAGCCCAGCTTTTGGATCAGGAAGAGGGACACAATTCACCCAGCCCAGTGCCTAGGTGCTGCTGAGATGCTGCAGGGCACAGAGGTGACCATCACCCCTTGTTCTCTCCGCTAGCAGATCGGATCCCGTTATGCAACCGTTACGCTACAAGGCGATACGACACCCAGAGCGCTTTCAAGGACTTCGTTCTGTTCCCTTCCAGGTTTGCAGATCCCCGGGATCCACATTCCCGAGAGCTCCCGGCAATCTGTGCACCTGGCTGCCTTCCCCAGAATGGTTCCTTCCTGCACGGGCAGGGCAAAGCATCGAGGCTGCTGGAGATGCGCCGTTTAGGATGCCCACCCCACACAGCCGCTGCTGGGCTCGCTCCCAGTGCGACAGCTCTGCTCCCAGCCTCCTGCTAGCTAGATGCAGCTCCGGAGACTCAGTGTCCAAACTTCTAATTCATTTCATCAGCGATTTGTGCTCTAATACCGAGAGAAAACTCCGGTCCCCTTCTCCAGAGAGGGACCAGGGCTGCTCCCCAGTGCCTTGAGCTCATCCTGGGGGTGCAGGTACTCCTGGCTACTCCTGGGGGGGACACATCTGCAGGTCCTGCCCCAACCAGCCAGACTCTGACCTGCTCTTGCTCTCCAAGAGCCAAGCCCTGCTGTGCCAGGCTCGTAGGGCATTGTATAATACCGCTGCTGCCCGAGAGCCATCCCGCCTTACCCAGAAAGGCGCCACGACAGGTTGCGATGCCACCCCCACCCATGGAGCCCACCCTCAGCCGCTGCCCCCCGCAGCACCTCTTACCTCTCCCCGGAGCCCACTCCCGCTGCAGCTCTTCCCTCCGCAGTCTCCCCAGCTCTCCCGCTCCCAGTCCCCTTCCCTCTGCGCCACCTCCCCGGTGTGATGTCAGCTCAGCCCTGCCTCCGCAGCCTCCCCAGCACACCCCAGATGTCAGCTCAGCCCAGCCTCCACAGCCTCTCCAACACACCCCACTTGCTCCAGCCCAACCGTTGCCACAGCGACAGGAGGGGGAATCCCATCCTCTGCTCCTCCGCTTGCCAGCACCCACTGCAGCTCTTCCTAAAGAGCCTGGAGACCATGGCAAGGACAGGGTGGCAACAGGGAACAGCAGCAGGCAAAGACCAGCGATACCAGTATGGCCTTGGGGGAAGCCGTGGCTCAACGTACCTGGAAGGGGGGAGCAGAGGCAGTGGCAGGAGGCAGGCTCAGACAAAACACACGCTCACCTTCTCCACAGCAGGTCCCGCCGGTGTCCCCAGTGCTGTGCCCACGCTCTTCACACCTTTCCACCCCCTCCGTTCGTTGCTCGCAGGCAGTTTCTTTGTTCCTCAGCCCCACTCGCTCTTTGTTTCAGGGCTGTGCAAAGCGTAGTGTGATTGTTCAGGAATTACTGGGGAGAGTCCAGCGGAGGCTGCAGAGCTGCTGTGGGGCTGGAGCATCTGTGTGGGCAGGACAGGCTGAGAGCCCTGGGGCTGTGGAGCTGGAGAAGAGCAGCCTGAGAGGGGAGCTGAGCAATGCTGAGCAAGAGCTCAAGGGCCCGCGGGGGGCAAGAGGCTGGGGCCAGACTCTGCTCAGGGGTGCCCAGCGCCAGGCCAAGGGGCAGCGGGCACCAACTGGAAGCCAGGAGGTTGCAGCTGAGCAGGAGGAGCAACTTGTTTGGGGGGAGGGTGTTGGAGCCTGGCCCAGGCTGCCCAGAGAGGTTGTGGAGTCTCCTTGTGTGCAGAGATTCCAAGCGCGCCTGGACACTGCGATGCTGGGCCCCCTGCTCGGGGTGACCCTGCTGGAGCAGGGGGATGGCACCAGAGCAGCTCCAGAGATCCCTTCCAATCCCCACCGTGCTGGGATTGTACAAATTCCACACAGACAAGGGATCTGTGCTACTTGGCCACAGCAGGGACTCTGCAGTGACTTCTCCTCACTCCCAGGTCAAGGTCAGAGCTCAGGTATCAATCAGAAACTCAAGCCCAGCTCCAAACCAGACCACCAGGAGTCAGCCGACTCATCATTCCTAACCACAAATCCACGGTGAAAGGTTTTTCTGCAATCTCTCTTTGGCAGATGGTTTCATCAGGAAGGGAGAAGGGCAGATACTGTATTTTTAGGACTGCAGCACATTTTTAATGGAAAGAGATGGCCCAGGGCTTTTCATCCTCCCCCCACCTCCCCATCCAAGATGCTGTTTCTTTTCAGCAGAATTACTGCTGCATTAGAGAACAGGTCACTTCCTCTATCAGTGAGAATTCAGTGTCCTATTTGATGCTGGTCCTCGTGCTATAAATAGGAATTTTTCCCCTTTTATAGTTGCTGAATAATTGCGTGTATGAAATATGAACAGAGTCTTCAAAAGAGCGCCTGATAAGCAGCTTGCTGGAGCGAAATCGTTGAACAGAAGGAATTTACAGCACCTGCAGAGCATCACATGCTGTGGAAAACATTCAAGGTCAGTGTGACGGAGACAGGTCACAGAACAGATCCAACTACAGAGGACTCAGGCGCGAGCGCTCAGCAGCCTCCCCCAGAGCACCCCGACAACTCATTTCACGCTCCACACCAACGTAAGGATCAAACAGAAGCAGCCCAGCTCAGAGGAGCCAAGACTTCTCCATCCCACAGACTAGGAAGCCAGGAGGAGCAGGCAGAACTGGTTTTTCAAACGACAGCAAGCAAGCAGGAGAGGACAGAACCATGAGGAAGAGCACAGTTTAGCATCCAGCACCAAAAGAAATGAGGCAAGACCAGCACAAAGGGCAGGGAGGCAGAAGCTTGACTTCAAATGGGAGAGAGAAGCTAATTGGGAGTTCAGAGAGGGAATAAAACCACCCGAGACTGAATGGCGGAGGAGCGAGGGAGCCCAATTACTCTGGAGGAACCAGTCATTTCGGGAGGAAACAGGAGTGTGCAGCCTGACCCTTTCTGCTGCGTGTCCACAGCACCTAAAGCAAAACCCCAAACCCAAGCGGGGCTGCAGGGATGGTACCAAGGGCGGGCAGTGAGGAAAAACAACCACCTCCCACCAGCACATCAAGAACAGCCTTTCTGAGATACCTCAGAGCACCAGGGGCTCTGTGGAGGAGGATAAAGGGAGGCCAGGAAACGCTCTCAGTCCCGGCATCAGAGCAGAATTTGCCCTGTGCCTTTACAGAAGCGCTGGAGGAGGGGGCAGGAGGGACGCAACAAGGTGTGAAAGGTAGAAAAGCGACCGGGCAGAAACAGAAGACACGATACGCAGCTTCCAGTTGCCAGGAGGAAGAAAGGAAATAACATCAGCTCATCCACACACAAGCTATGCGAAGGGAGCCGGGGGGCAAAAAGGGCTGGGAACGAGGTCAGTTAAAAACACCTGAAAGGAGCTCTGGCCACAAAGGGTCAGGACGCAGAGGGGCTCGATGCCTTCAGCATCACGCAGGAAGGAAGAGGAGAGAGAAAAGCAGCAAGGCACCATCGCTATGGTGATCCAAAGCGCCGCAACACACCCAGCGAGGCAAAGAGAGCAAGGGAATGACGAGCCACAGGTTGAGCTGCACAGAGCAACATCCTGGAGACGGGCTCGGGCCCCAGGATCCAGCAGCTCAGCGGTTAGTTGGCTGCGCTGTCATCTGCCTCCTCCTCCTCCTCCTCCTCCCCGCTGTCTGCAGGTCAAAGAGGACACAGCAACAGATACAAAATGTAAAGGGGTTATTTTATTCTTGATTCTGAGGTTAGACAAGGCACCATTTGATCTAAAAAGAAATGCAAAATACAACCCACCCCAATTAAGCGGCTTGGTTTGGTTTGTTGGGGTTTTTTTTTTTGCAGGCGATTAAGCGAGTCTCTTTTGCATTTCTTCAGCATTCAGTGGGAATTCCAGCTTGGTCAAGATGACAGAAAAAGCCACTCCATGGCCAAGTCAGGCAGGCTTGGACTAGAGCCGCAGCCCCTCTCTTTGCTCAGCAGCAGAGGAACCATGAGAAGTCTCAGTGCTCGGGTTTAGGAATGCAGCAGAACAAGAAAAACAAAAACTTCCAGGAAAAAAAAAAAAGACCACGGCATCTTATTTTTCCTTTCCATTTCAGAAAGGACAAGTCATTCGTTCGTTTTGGTCCTCGCTGACAGGAAGCGACTTTAGAAAAAAATATCACAGCAAACCTCGTGTAGTGGCCTCAGAGTAACTGAGAGCCCATGAGACAAGCCCTGAAAGTCCTGGAGAAGCCTGGAATGGCACCTAGCCCTACTCTCCCGACAGGCCCAGCACCTGCGTGGGATCCCTGCAGAGATCTTTCACTCTGTACCATTGTTTTGTCTCCCCAAAAAGTGATTTCTAAGGAGAAGTCCGTCTCCTCTTCACAATGATTCTGCTAAACAAGAAATCCAAACAAAAACCAACCAAATCAGCCCCAAAGCCCCTTGTCTACCCACCTTTTTCCCCCCCATCCCAGCCCATCAATCATAACCCCCCTCCCAGCTGCCCTCCCTGCCTCCCCTGCCCCCAGGGGAGGGCTGCAATGGGTGATGTAGCAGAGTGGGCAGCGTTTGGTGGTGTCTCATCTGGTTCACGGAGTCACTCAGCTGGAATAAATGGGAACAAAGAAAAAAAAAAAATAGATTTAGGGAGGAAAGAAAAAAAAACCCCCACAACCCTCAAATGAATCATGGTTCATGGCAGAAAAAAGGCTGGGTGCGAAGCGAGCACAAGGGGGAAAAGGAACGGAGAGTGGAAGAACATGTTCTTGTTGTTGGGAGTAAAACCTTGACCAAATCCAGGGACATCAACTGGTCGGGAGCCCCTCCTGCCACTACGGCAGCTGGAGGGGGCCGCAGCTCTCTCTGCCACTCGAGATGGCAAGATAAAAGCTGCTTCCACTCAGAATTTCCTGACAGTCACCGAGAGGCCAGGGCAGCTCGAACACAGGCTCCCCTCTCCTCTCTGCCACCCTGGAGCACAGCGCTCCTGGGCCAACGTCATCCCGACCTCTCAGTACGCCAGGGCTGCCCTTGCACAGGAAAACCAGAGGCGATCGACAAGGCAACGGCCACGTGGGGGATCTCGGGGCACTGTGGGCTTCACTTTCAAACCCTCGCCCTTCACTTTCAAACCCTCTCTCCCCGCAGTCACGTGCTTTCAAGAGCAACAAGTCAACTGCTTTCAGTTCCTGGTATTATTTGCTGGAAGGGAGGAGGTTGTTTCCCTGGAAAGGATGGAGGAGAGAGAGCGATTTTCAGACAAAAGAGAAACAATGGAGGGGAAAAAAAAAGCAAAGGGATTCCTGAGGATCAGGCGTCTTCTCTGGACACAGAACCCAGAGCAGCTCAGGAGAGAAGCTCTCCCCAAAAGAGGAGGGTGCTCAACAGCAACACTCAGTCAGTAAACACACATGGAAGGCCAAAGGCCGAAGTTTCATCTGGGCCAATCTGCACTGGCAGCAGGGTCCTCTAGAAGGGGTTGGAATCTTGCACGGGCAAAGGGCACCACCAGCCTTGCAGGGTCACCATAGAGCAGCGTAAAGGGCCCCAAGAAGGGCAGTGACCACAGCACGTGTGGTGTCCTCCAACAGCCAGCCTGGCAGAGCCGTTTGGTTTGCTCAAGGAACAAGTATATTTCCATGATGTCATAACGAAGGTCGATGGCTCAAGGGCACGTGAAGCCAGCGGTTTATAACACCGTCTCTCAGGCCTTGAAAAAATGCTTAGATTTTGGGATCAGGAGCTCAACGTATCTTCCTCTCCTCGGCCAAAGCCAAGGCGAGAGGGAAGAGAGAAAATCCAAGTCCGTCTCTAGTCCTCAGGAGATCTCAACTTGCCACATCCAGCAACTGCCAGACTCTGACCAGAGTTGTTAAAAACGAGCAGAAAGCTCCTATTTGCTATATCTGGGCCCACTAACGAGGAGAGGCTGACAACCCCTGGCTCTTACACACCCTCTTGCTGCCCCACAAGCCGCACCAGAACAGGAGGAAGACACAGCCTGTGCTCTCAGGTAACCCACCATCCCACAGAGAATCAAATACCCAGCGAGAACAAGCCCTGCGTGGCTAAGCTGTCCCTCCCACGGGCAATACACACTTCCCACCAGCAACCCCATCTTCATTTCCTGCGCCCGACGGCATCCCTTTTCCAGCACCCTGCGGAGAACCTTCCCCTGCTGCTTAACCCTCCTGCTAGTCCCCTGTGGGGGCAACCAGGAGGAGCTGCAAGTGCAGCTCCTTCCAGGGGAGCTCCAGCTTTTTGACCAAACAAAAAGCCTTTTGGCCCCAAGGGGTGCAAACCCCGTTTCTGGCAGCAGGCAGCTGCTGCTCGGGCTCGCTGCGACATCTAGAGGCCGGATCTCCGGCATCCGCAGACAGACTTGACATCCACATAGATCGAGGTGATGACCGTCAACAGCTTGTTTAATAGAGAATGAGCACAGCCCTGCAGCATCTCGGCCCCTCCTCTTCTACTCTACTTTAGCTCTTCACCCTCCCTGGCCCCAAGAGACAGAGACAGAGATGGAGAGACAGAGAGAGAAGGAAAAAAAAAAAAAGGGAGAGCTCCGTGCTGGGACGGAGCCCTAAATGAACATAACCAGGTCTTTACATGTCGCTCTCGAGAAGGCTGCCAGGATGCTAGCAAACACCACGTCGGGAGACTGGGAGGCATCCACCGCCGTGTGGATCCCTCGCTTGCTGTAGTAGGAGACCAGGGGAGAGGTCTGTGTGTGATAGGACTTCAGGCGGGTTTTCAGAGCGGTTTCGTTATCGTCCGAACGGCGGATCAGGGGCTCTCCAGTGACCTGGGAGAAGCAAGGGGACAGTCTCCAGCTAGCTGCAGCCCGGCACGCTCCCCCCTTTCTCTCCGCAGCTGCGACAGCCCCTTGCTCCCCTCCTACAGCACAGAGCCGATCCCCGAGTCCGCAGGAGAGAGCGGGGCCAACCCACGGCAGCCGAAGCAGGATCCCAGAGCAGTCCCTGAAGAGAGAAGGATTCAGCAGCGCGGTCTCTCCCCTCCACAGCGCTCTGCTTGCTAAAAGCCGCACGAGGAGCCTCGAGAGCGGGCACCGGGCTACAGTCGCTCCCCAGGAGGGAAACCAGTCGCAACCCACCGCAACTCGGACAGAGTCCAGCAAGTTCTGCGGCTGGAAGCGCCGGCGCCCGGCCGTGCCCTGCGCTCATCCCTCCAGGCCTCGCTCCCGGCGGTGCCATCGGCTCAGGCTGCCCCGGCAGCTCCCCACGCTCCCCAGAAAGCCAGGACAGAAGGTAGGAGAGAAGGAAAGGAATGAGGTGGGTTGGTTTGTTTTTTTTCCAGGGATGCTGCAAAGCACCGGTTAAACCCAAAGCAGCGTAAGCGGCGGCCTGGGGAGCTCACATACATCGTCCTTCATGTGCTCTTTCGGGGGTCTGAACTCCTCGTGATAGGAGCGGCCGCTCGCTGGGTGAATCAGCCTAAGACAGAAAGCAAATGTCAGCAAAGTAGCCGGGTGCCAGGACAAGGTCTCCCGAATCTGCCACTCAGCAGCACGGAAACATCTGCAGCAGCAACTCGCTCTGCCTCTCCAGTAAGAAAAAAATCATCTCTTCTGGTTATTTCTGCCTGAGGGGCCTCTTCAGGCGCTTGAGACAAGCAGCTGCACTAAGGAGATGGAGAAAGGATTTGGACTTTATGTTTTACTTGGGAACGGGAACGGCTCCTGGAGCTGTGAGGGTGACACAGGGCAACAGCAAACGGGGAGATGAGGCGTCTGCCTGCCACAGCCAACCCTGGACAGTGACTGAACGTGTACGTGATGTCCTGCCGAGGCTCCAGAGAAGTCACAGAGAAGCCACGCTGAGGGTGGGGAGAGCCTGGCCCAGGTTGCCCCGAGAGGAGGTGGCTGCCCCATCCCTGTCCCCACTGCAGGGGAGGGTGTTGGGGGCTCTGAGCAACCTGCTCTGGTTGCAGATGCCCCTGCTCCCTGCAGGGGGTTGGACCAGATGAGCTTGAAAGGTCCCTGCCCACCCAAACCATTCTATAACGCAGACCAGCACCGCAGCTAGCCCTAACACGGGCAGAATGACGCGAGAATCCCAAATTAGGATGCTTTCCCTTAAGCTAGGAGACCCCAGCCCGTGCACCGAGTATTTGAGAGAGAAGATTTACCGTCCAGTGATTCTCCGGATGAGCAAGGAGTCGGGGATGCTGAACTCGATGACAGAGTCCAGCTTCTCTCTCCTCTTCTCCAGGAGCTCATCCAGCTACAACAGAAAACACCCAGCTCAGCGAGGCGGAGGCGCAGCCAAGGGATCTCCCGTCTCCACGAAGGGGGAAGATGCCCGAGCTGTCCCCGACCCTCACGTACCATCTCGGCCTGTTTCACCGTGCGGGGGAAGCCGTCCAGGAGGAAGCCGTTCTTGCAGGGAGGGGAGTCGAGGTTGTTCTCAATCAGCTCCACCACCATCTCATCGCTCACCTGCCGAGAGGAGAGACGGGCGTACGGTCAGGAGGGACTTTAGCTGAGTGGTGGTGGTAGGTCCTAGGCTGGACTCGATGATCTAAGAGGTCTTTTCCAGCCTTAATTATTCTATGATTCTATTCTATGACACCCTGGCGTTTGTACCCAGGAGGCACCGGAGCCCTTTTTACAGCCATTCCCAGTCCCAGAGGCAGGGCACTGGGTGAACAGGGTGAACGCTGCGTGTCCCCACCTGCCCGTGCCAGGGAACGCCCCGCTGGGGGTGTCAACACCATGACGTGGCCGGGGAGACATTCCACCAAGCGCTGTAACCTCGCTGTTACAAAGGTTGCTGCGTTTCAAGGAGCCCAGCATCAGCCTCCCAGCATTATCTATCTTTCTTTTTTTACGCTTTAAACCAGCTCACGATATGAGGTATCGCCACAACCTTTATTTCCTGCTACTTTGTACCTTCACCTACACATCCCCGCAGCGGGGAGGCCGGGCCAGGAAGGGCAAAGTGGGCGAGTTGCTCATTGACTCCCATAAACTTTGCGTGAAGGCAAAAAAGCCCCGAAGTTGCTGACGAGCTCTGGCCTCGCCGGGTAGTTTTTTTCTCCCCCCTCCCCAGTCCCGATCTCCGCATACCGCCCGGATTAGCGCCTTTTCTACCCCACGCGCGGCGTTTGGAAAGCGCCACCAGATGCTGCAGCCGCCACAGTCGCCGTTTCCCCGCTGGAACGCAGCGGGAGCGGGGACGGGACCGGCACAACGCGCGTAAACAAGAGCTGGGGGGGGCTCAGGTTGGGCGGCGACAAGTCGCTTCTGTGCTTTTCCGATTAATTCTTTGTAATCGAGCCTAAAAAAAAAAACCCCACCCATCCCAAAAGCCGCCGGGCTCCCAGCTGAGTTATCGCAGAGCCGGAGGACGCTGCAGGGGGGGGTACCTGCGGAGGTGCCCCACACACGTGGCAGACACCAGCAGCCCCGCAGATAACGGCCCTAATCTTTCATAACCAGCTGGCTCGGTGTTGCAACACAAGCTCGGAGCCAAAGCTGGAGATAAGCCACGTGGCTTTTCCCCCCGGGAGCCTGGGGATTCTCCGTGGGGCGTCGTGAGCCCGTGACAACCAGCGGCGAGGCCCCAGATCCGCCTCGCTTTGGGGCGAGTTGCTGCAATTTGCTGCCCTTCAAGTTTCCCCCGAATATTTCAGTTATTTTGGCGAGATGGTCGGACCCTCCCGAAAGAAATGGGCCAGAGATCCCAACTCTTGTCTCTTGGGGATCCCAAGCGTCCCTCTCACGCAGCACCCACAGCAACACCCCAACGTCTGTTTTCACCTTGGCTAAGTCATAAGGGTATTTATCCAAGAGCCGGGATGCAGATGAACCCTCAACACAGTTTTCTACCCTACAGGAGTCCAGGCGTCACGTGAGGAGAGCCGGGAGCCGCCCAGCACGGCTGGGACATCCTGCAGCTCCCAGGACAAACCTTCCCCTCGGCGTTTGGGGAGCACAGAGGAGGGCAAAGCAGGCTGCACCCCGGCCCAGAACCGACCAGCCCAGGGACGCAGGCTGCTGGGGAGCAAGGAGCAATTTTCTGGAAGAAAGGTGTTTTTTTATGGGATGTTGCTCCTGAGAGGGAAAACCCTCAACCCTCCAAGTCCTGCCTTCACCCTGCAATCTGCCTTCACCCTGCAATTTGCCTTCACCCTGCAATCTGCCTCCCTCCGCTAATTAAGTGCCGCCACTCATGCTTCTAATGACAAGGTGGTTGTGTGTTGCTCTCCTTGCAGGTGCTGCCAGACCAGCTCCCCTGCTCGCTATACCCACCAGCTTCCCCGAATCCATCGTCTCCTTGAGCCTCTTGCCCAGCTCGGACCCCGAGGCCACCATGGCCCGCAGCATGTCGCCGGTGGCCAGGTGGCACACGCAGTAGGTCTCGGCCAGTTTCGGAGCCTGCGGGAGAGGAAAGCAGAAGAGAAGAGAACCATGAGGTGAGCTCAGCCAGAGGGATCTGCAGCCAGGACCTCGAGGGGCACAGGGAGGGGGGGGAGTCCCCATCCCTTGGAGTGTTTCAAGGGTGCAGAGATGAGGTGCTTGGGGAGATGTCTTAGGGGTGATAAAGATCAGAGTGAAAGGTTGCATGGGATGATCTTAGGGGTCTTTTCCAACCTCGGTGATCCCGGGATACGGCGATATTGTGATGAAGATCAGAGTTAAAGGTTGCACGGGATGATCTTGGGGGTCTTTTCCAACCCGGCTGATCCCGGGATATTGTTTGGGCCGCCCAATCCCGGTGGGGCCTTTGTCCCCCGTCACCGCCGCGGGTCGGGCAGTGAGCGGCCAGCACAGGGCAGGCCCCGGCACAGCCCCGGAGCTCCGGGAGCGGGGCCAGGGCACCGGAGCCCCAGGGCCGGGGTGCGGGACAAAGAGCCGCGGCAGGGCCGGGCGGGCGGGAGGCCCAGGGCCCTGCGGAGCAGNTTGATTGTGTGAGGGCGTGGTCTTCTGTGGTGTGGGCGTGGTCTCGTCCAACATGGGCGTGGCTACACGGAGAATGGGCGTGGCCTTGCGAGAAGCTCAAGGGGAGAGGTCGTAGAATCGTGGAAAAAGAATTTGTGAGGTTGGGAAAGCCCCTCGGGATTATCGAGCCCAACTCTCACCCCTGCTCTGCAAAGTTCACCCCTAAACCATCTCCCCCAACACCGCATCTAAACGCCCTTTAAACACGTCACAGTATCCCAGGATCACCGAGGTTGGAAAAGACCTCTAAGATCATCCAGTCCAACCTCTAATCGTTATCACCCCTAAGACATATCCCTCAGCACCTCATCTCTCCACCCTCTACACGCTCCAAGGGATGGTGCCTCACCCCCTCCCTGGGCAGCCTGTGCCGATGCTGGGCCACTCTTGCAGAGAAAAAATTGTTTCTAATATCCCCCCTAAACCACCCCCGGTGGAGCTTCAGGCCATTCCCTCTTGTCCTGTCATTATTGACCTGTGAGAAGAGCCCAGCACCTGCCTCTCTACAAGGTCCTTTCAGAGAGTTGGCCCTGGCGAAGCCAAGAGCCCAGTGCTGAATGCAGGAGCCCAGAGCAGTGGGTGCCCCTCAGCTCCTCAGCGGGGGCTGCAGTTCCCCCTCCGTGCACAGGACGTTGCCTCCTCGGTGACGAATTGCAGCTGAACGAGATGAAGACAAAAATCCCCCGGTCACCCGCCGGTGTTTGCGGGATGGAGCAGCGGAACCATTTCCAAGTGCAGGCAAAGACACGGCTGACCAACCAGACGCAGCATCTGCGTGTATGGCAGAGCTGGATCTGCTGCTGGGGAACCCACCAAAACGGGCCAGCAGCACAACAAGGGCAGGATCGGTCCCTGGCGCCTTCCCGACTGCCTCCCCCAGCCGCTGTCCTGGGCAAACAGGCGCTGCTCAGCCTTTCCTCTGCAGAAAGCCTCGTTTCCCTGGCAGCAGCAGCTCTTGAGAGGTATTTTTGGCTCTCTCCCCCCCGAGGGTCCCTGCGCAGGGCCGCGCCGCAGCCAGGCTCGCAGCTCCGCGCTGCCAGGCTGGGGATGAGCTGCTGCCGCGACGGGGACTCGGTGAGAACCTGGGGTGTCTGCTGGGCGCGACCCCAGCCCTGGGCCGGGGAGGTTGTGGGGGAGCATCCCCCGAGAGGGATGAAGGATGCTCAGAGGCAGCTCAGCCAATGCGCTGGGCGGGTTGGTTGCCATGGCCACGGTTGTGAGGCAGAGCAGGGAAAGTGGTGGTGGGAAGTAAGGGGTGCGGAGCCCCCCAACTCTGCAGGGGCAGCTGATCCGGGGGCTGGGGGCAGGCAGGGAACCGGGGCAAGATGAGCAGATGCTGCCGGGACCGGATCATTCGCTTGGGAGACCCACAGGCGTAATTCTGTTTAAATACTTTCGAAGGTAACGGGGTGCAGGGGGGGGCTACTGGGGATACTGGTTTGCCTGGCACGGGGAGGAGGGGCTGCTGAGGGCTGCCTGCAGGTGCTGTGTTTTGGGAATGGAGGCTGGAGGGCCTCCTGCCGTCAGTGCCCCTCTCGCTTGCTAACCCCTTGCGCTGCTTCTCCCCAGAGATCTCGGAGCCCCAGCAGCAGCTTCTCCTTGGGGTGCTGCGGGAGCTCGGCGTTCCTCGGGAGACCCCGCTGACCACACGCCTCATCCCCCGGGCACGAGGCTGCACCTCGGTAAGGAGGGGATGGCCAGGGCACCTCTGCCCGGGGCTGGCAGCAGTGACCCACTTAACTGCTCCTCGTTTCCGTGCCCAAGCGGGGCGGGCTGGGTGCTGGGTAGCGACGTGTTTGGGTGAGGCTGGAGGAGTCGCTTCAAACCCCATTTTGGAGGACCTTAAACCCCCGTTTTTCCTCCCCGTTCCCCACCTCTGGAGCTCGCTGGCGTTGCTTGCTCGATGCGTTAGTTACAGCACCCTGCTGCTCCAGGGCCCGCGTGATCTTTCTCCCAGTGCCCCTCGCGATGTCGTAAGTAGGTCTCTGCAGAGGAGGAGGGGGAGCGCACAGCGCTGAGAGACAAAACCTCGGTCTCCTGCTCGCTTCAGGTCGTGGTCAGAGAGAGACCACGTTCCTGTCAGAGCCCTGGAGCTAGACCTAGATTATTGGAGTGGAAATGTTTCCTGCGCTAGGTCAGCGGCTCCCGGGGTTGTGGGATGCGCTGGATGCAAGGGGGGGAGATTATTACAGCAAAGTGTGCGAGCTTAAAGCTAAAGCTCCGATGAGCGTGTGAGCCGGGAAACACCGTGCGGCTTAACTCGTCCCACACCCCCTGTCACGGGATAGATGTGAAACTGGGACCGTGGCCCAGATCCAGACCACCCTCAGGTCAGCCGGTGTCGGCGAGTGGCCTGCTGAGATGCCTCCCTTCTCATGGGGCTTGTGTGCCTGGGAAGGTGGGTCTGGGAGACGTCAGCTATTTGGAAACCGCAGGAGATCTTCCCCCCCATGCAACGTCCAGCAGCTCCAGCGACGTGTCAGAGCGTGCAGGGACACGTTCTGGCATATATAGGCCAGTGAGGTCGGCTTTGTTTTAACCACGTTACTGCCACCAAGAAGCCAGAGCTGCTGTGTGCCAAAACAGAGCTCTGAGCTGCAGAGAAATGCGCCTCCTCCCCCTGGAGAAGATGCTTTAACCCCCAAAAGGGCTGTTGGCTGAGGCGTTGGTTTGGGGGAGAGCAGCGGAGGGCTTGGCCCAGGGCAGTACAGCTCATGGGAGGGACGGGGAGCAGCTCGGGGTGCAGGCTGGGTGCTGTACACTGGTGGAGCTTCTGGGCCCTGCCTCTAATTCTCCCTTTCTTTCTCCAGCGTGTTGCATGCTTAGGAACTCTACCCTACTTGAAGAGGCTTTAAACGAGCGTTCGCACCCCCTGGCACCATGAATGGGTACTTGACCGAGTCCAGCTTCATGATGGTGGAGGAGGGATTCACCACCAGAGACCTCCTGGAGAATCTCCTCGGGGAGCTGTGCCAGGCGGTAAGGGCTTTCATGTGAGAAAGTGTCTCCTTTGACCAAAGAGAGTGGCTCTTTGGCACGTAGGAAGAGCTGCATATGGGCACCTAAATCAGGGCTGCTGGTGGCCCCACCGCTCCCCCGTGGCAGAGGCGGCCGTGGGGAGACGGCCGCTGCTCACTCCGGCTTTCTCCTAGAGCGAGCAGCAAGCCTTCTTCGTGGCAGACCTTGGGGACATCGTCAAGAAACACCTGCGCTTCCTGAAGGCCCTGCCCCGGGTGAAGCCCTACTTCCCGGTGAAGTGCAACGGCAGCGAGGGAGTGATCCGGCTGCTGGCTGAGCTGGGGGCAGGCTTCGCCTGCGCCAACAAGGTAGGGCTGCGGGAGGGCAGCTGGGGATGGGCATCCTGGGGGCATCTTGCCTCAGTCCCTGCTCACCAGCTGGGGCAGGAGTCTCCCTCTGCTGTCAAAACCCTCCTGACACAGCCCAGAAATCCCCGTCTTCTCACTCTGGTGACTCAAGCTTGTTCCCTTTGCCCAACATTCCTGTCTCCGGAGCTGGCAGGGTTGGCCGGTGGCAAGGCACATCCCTGAGGTGCCACTGCCACCACCGTCCAGCTCTTGGCAGCTTTAAGGCCAAGCCTAAAGCTCCCTGCTCCCTCCTGCTCCTCATTCGGGATAGCCAGATTGCCAGGGAGGAGCCAAAGTTAAGCCACTTACACGGAGTAATTAACTCGGACGTGTCACCAGAAGGAGAAAGTGCCAAGAGTTGCGCCAGCTCGGAGCAGCGCTGCCACTATCACGTCGCGCAGCACAGCTCGCTGCACCGGCCCACACCCTCTAAAGCCACTCGTTTTCTCTCCTCCTGGTCTCGTGCCCCTTGTAAACATCTTGCTGCAACCTGCCAGGTCCCTGCCAGGACAAAGTCCACCCTGATCCCGCTGAGCTAATGCTGGAAAATGCCTGGAAAAGCCGGGGCTGCAGCACTAGCGGTGTGCCCTGCGCGGTGCTGCAGGCTGCACGGGGGCCAGGGCTGGTCCTGGCCAGGTCCTGAGGACCGGTGCTAGAAATGGTGTGGCCAGAAGGACTGGGGCAGGGATCGTCCCCCTGCCCTGGGCACTGGGGAGGCAGCCCCTGGAATCCTGGGCTCAGCTTTGGGCCCCTCACTCCCAGCAGGACCTGGAGGGGCTGGAGCGTGGCCAGAGAAGGGCAATGGAGCTGGGCAAGGGGCTAGAGCAGGAGGCTGGGGAGGAGCGGCTGAGGGACCTGGGGGTGTTAAGCCTGGAGCAAAGGAGGCTCAGGGGAGACCTTCTGGCTCTGCACAACTCCCTGAAATTCAGGAGCTTGGAGCCAAGGGGGATCAGTCTCTTTTCCCAAGGAATAAGCAACAGAACAAGAGGAACCAGCCTCAAGTTACCCCAGGGGAGGTTTAGGTTGGAGCTGAGGAACAATTTCTTGCCCACTGTCAAGGGTTGCCCAGGCCTGGCCCAGGCTGCCCAGGGCAGGGGTGGAGTCCCCCTGATCCCTGGAGGGGTTTCCAAGCCGTGGAGATGCGGTGCTGAGAGACACCGGGCAGTGGTGCCCTGGCAGCAGTGGGGGATGGTTGGACTCAAGGATCTTGAAGGTCTCTTCAACCAGAACAATTCCATGCCCTGCCTACGCCTCTCATTTCCCTGCAGGCAGAGATCGCACGGGTTCAAAGCATCGGAGTCCCAGCTGACAAGATTTTCTACAGCAGCCCTTGCAAGCAGGTTGCCCACATCAAATACGCCGCCAGCCACGGCGTGCAGCTGATGACCTTCGACAACGAGGTGGAGCTGAGCAAGGTGGCCAGGAGCCACCCTCGGGCCAGGTCGGTGTCTGGCAGCGTGGTTGGAGCCAGGGGCTGGAGCAGGAGCTGGGGAGGTGGCTGTGGGGTGGCAGAGGGCATGGAGACCCCTCAACACAGGGTGGCTTTGCTCTGCAGGATGTTGCTGGGTATCGCCGCTGACTCCAGCTCTTCTGCCCATCCGAGCATGGCTTTTGGGACCACGTTCAAGTCCTGCCGGCACCTGCTGGAGATGGCGAAGGAACAGGCGGTGGAGGTGGTTGGCATCAGGTACGGTGCACGGTCCCTTTCCTGCTGTCCTTTTTCCACAGGAGGGCTCAGCCCCTGTTGGAGGAGACTGTGGGGAGCTCTGCCCTGTTGGAACAACACAGGGCTTGTAGGATCGTGGAGTCAGAGACTGGTTTGAGTGGGAAGGGACCTTTCAAAGTCATCTAGTCCAACCCCCTGCAGGGAGCAGGGACATCTGCAGCTAGAGCAGGTTACTCAGGACGGGCGAACGCTGCTGAAACAGGGACTGTGCCCTCAGCTTCCACCTCGGGAGCCACGGTTTGGAGCCCCAGGCCTTCACCCAAGCCGTGGCTGAGGCACAACTGGCCTTTGAGGTGGCCACGGAGCTGGGCTACCAAATGCGCCTCCTGGACATCGGAGGGGGATTCCCCGGCACTGAGGACACCAGAGCTCGGTTTGAAGAGGTACACGGCTCCCGATGCTGCTGGGATCCCAGTGCCTGCGCTCAGCGGGCAGGGAGTGAGCCTGGAGAGTCTCCTTGGGTCTGGCTCCCTGCAGAGGAGCCGACCTAACCAGGGGGGAACATCTAACCCAGGGGGAACATCCTCTTCCCACCCAGGTGGCGGCCGTGATAAACTCTGCCTTGGACTTGTATTTCCCAGAGGGTTGCGGGGTGGAGATCATAGCGACACCCGGGCGATACTACGTCACCTCCGCCTTCACCTTCGCCGCCAGCATCACCGCTAGGGAAGAGGTTCCTGCGGAGCAGCCTGGCTCTGACGGTGTGTGGGATGGTGGGATGGG
>WEIS01049533.1:5201-15970 GCA_013389965.1 Todus mexicanus
TGGTTTTAATTTTAGTAGAGAAACACTGGCTTTAGAATGACTGTGAAGAACTTGGCACCTGGGAAAAAGAAACAGCAACTTTGAAAAACATGCATTGTTTTATCTAGTTAAATTAAATATATCCAGCCATATGTAAGACAAGATAATATACAGAGAAAGAGATGAGTAATTGGGGGTTAGAGTAATGAAGGGTAGGCAAACTGAAAAATGCTATTGATAAGGAGAAAATGTAGAAAATGTAATGCCAAAAATGAATGACTATTTTTATCTTTAAAAAACCTTTCGTACAGAACAGCTCACCTTTGTTGGTCTGCCCATGCTGAAAAAACAAAAGTGAAGGTGCAATGCTTGGTAAATGCTTTGATCAAAGGCAGCAGGCCAACAATTATGCCTAATTATGAAAGTGAGTATTTAAAAATGGCTTTTAAAATATTACAGAAAGGTAGTTTTATAATAGAGATGCAAAAAGTTCTGTTTATACTGTAAGATTCAGGACCTGTGAGAGAATGCATCTTAACTAAGCAGAATTTCCAGAACTGCACTCAGGTACCTCTTTGTGATTTAAATGTCCGCTTCACACACTCAAGTGCAATGAATGAAGTATTTATTTGTTCGGGTTTACTTGTCAAGATTGGTGACTCAAATATACATAATGCTGTACCTCAATAGACACAATTTCTCGGTAGAAATTATTCCAGGTTTTTTTTTTATCACGAGTCTTCCTCAACCTCCAGCGTAATTCAATTCCCTATTTATGATGCAAAAACTAGGTGACATGTACTGTTAAGGCTGCAGGCAGGTGACTGAAGCATTGACTAGTCTCTGTTGTAAGGTTAACTGAACAGGACAAAAGATACAATGAGGAATGACATGAGAAATTGCCAGACATGACAGATAACCACGTAAGAAACTGACAGAAGTCACAGATAGTGCCATGAGGGATACCTGAATTTCAAAGGTGGTTACAGAGGAGTTGTATGAGAAGAGTTCTACTTCCCAAGTAGTTGAAGGGGAGTTCTGGGGATCTGCAGGGTAATAGACACTTGTGAGGCTAATAGTACTTGAATAACCAAGCCAGTAGTACTTTACGTATATATGTAACCCAGATTATTTGTGTGATTATATAAAAAATACCAAATTTTGGTAAAAAGGTAGCAAAACTGAGACCAATGGGGAAAAAGTACATAGAGGGTAGATTGTTTATTTGGGAGGGGCCTGGTGCGGGGAAAAGGAGGTACAAGTGTGCTGGAAAGGAGGATGAAGAATGAAAAACAGCATGATAATGGGATGGGATGGGGTGGGATGGGATGGGATGGGATGGGGTGCTTCCTTGCCCCTTGGCATCACTGTGGTAGTACCTGTTACAAGCCCTGTGATGTGGTTTAAGATGGAAAGAACAGTGTGAGAACTAGATGGGCTTAAGTACAAAAATACATTTAGTCATGGATACTTTTAATGTTGACAAGGGACATCCAGATCCCACAGTGGTGGAGGTGCCCACTTCAGAAGAGAAGCCATCACCGGAGTTCCAACACAACCTCTCTGCCATGAGGCAGGTGGACAAAGAAGCTCGAGAGGGCACCAGCACAGTGGTCTTGGCCCACAGACATAGCTGTGGCCTCCTAGCCTTCTCCGTCATGAGCTCTCGGACACTGAGACCACTTCCTGTGGGCTTCTGCTTTCTGTGGTCTCCCCAGCTACCCCAGATCCTATCTTTTATGTGATTGGGCAGACATTACTCAATAGCCAAGTCTTAAGTGGCTGAAATTTCTGTGGCACCTGGTGATTGTCTGTTGCCATAAGATTCTCCCAGCCAGTCACACCAGAAGGTTCTCAGCTCTGTGATAACCATGCTGCCATTAATGGTTTAATTATAGGGGAACCACTGGAGTGATACAATATACAAACCATCCCAGGCCTGTGTCAAACTGCCCTGGAACCTCCTAATCTATCTCCAAATGCACCCTATCCCTACAGTTGATGTAGGTGCAATTGTCGTGTGTGATGTTAGAATATGTCTCTCACAAGTTCTTAGGGTAGACACACTACTAAAGGATTACAGACACCCCTATTTTTCCAAGATTAGCTGACTGATATGAATGTGTCTAATAAGTTATAAGTGCACTTCATTAATCTCTAAGGCCAGTAACTTTGTGCACTCAGGTAGCTGCCTGTACAGCTCATGGAGAGCACTCTTTGGCTTTTCTCTCCACTTGCCACTCTCTGAAGGGCATGGAGGTTCACAAAAGATCAGTTATTGTTAGGCAGACAATTATTTTAAACAGTCTATGAGTTGCCCCAAGAAACCATGGCTGACTGGGAACAGACTTTCCTTCCTGAGCGCACAGTTTTGGGTTCCCTGGATGATGGTGTGATGGTAGCAGTATAAGGCTGAAAGAGATGGGCCTTTGCCCTACAACACCTTTGCCCTGACATGCAGGGCAGCTCAGCACAGTGATGCTCCTGCAGGAAGAGAGTTTATTGCTACCTTCTTCCTCCTGGTAAATGTACATCTAAGCACTATATATTAGGATTCTCTAGCAGGATTTTGTAGTGCCCACATGATGGGGATGATATCCCAATTTGTCTGTTATAATTGTATTTCGGACAGTTTTTCTTCGGCACTGCCTCCTTAGCTTGAATTCAGACCTTCTGTTTCCTCCTCCTATTAGAGAGTAGAAAGATTCATCCCCATTTTAATTTCCTCTTCTCATTCTACTAATAAAAAAAAGAGTTATCACTTTCTTAATTCTACTTTTCTTTTGCTGTCTGCTTTGATAAATGTCCAATTTTATTTTCTTACAGTATTCAGAATCTCACTTAAATCCCTTACTCCTGGAATCATATCATGATGTTATAATCTCAGCTCTCTGTTAAAAATATTAAGATAAAGCAGATTTCCCACTCCCTTGTTGCTTCAAGAGGAATCTTGAACAGCTTAAGACATCCTGACATGTTGACCAAAAGGAGTATTTTGCTTAAAATGAACTTAACATCTGATATTTCAAGGAATGACTCAATTTTCAAATGCTCAGTGTTGCTAATATTTTAATATCTGACCAATCACACAAGCTTAGAGTATAAAAATACTTCTAGAACATTTTGTTAGTTGTTAAACCCCAGGACAAATATTCTTTGATTCATATTTTCGGTCATTAGCTGAAGAAGCAGGCGTAAGTCATGATATGGCTCAAGTCATGCCTGCAGGTTAGTCTTACAGCTTTTCCTATGTGTGTGAGTGTGTATGTCTTCAAAGTAGATTCAGTGAATATAAATGCTCCCCAGCTGAACTGTCAGGATCAGGATGTCCTGGTTTCAAGTATGTGATCCGTTCCTTCACAAAAGTTATAGGTGCTTATGTAATTGACAGCAAGTGTGGCATTTTGACAAGATGGGAGACATGCCTACCTTCTGTATCTGAGCTGTAAATGAGTGCCTTATAAATAATGTGTGTGATAAACAACAAATAGCTTAAACTCCTGTTTCTAGTCAGAGCTAGCTCAGGTCCATCTAGCAGTGTTGAAAAAAACCCAATCCAACCAAAAACAAAAACAGCATGAAAACCCAAACAGATGAGACATTCTAGTTTTGATTCTGTTGTCATAAAAAATCTAGCAAGAAAGGTAGAAAAAATATGACAGATATCCCTGGAGAATTATCAAGAATACAGGTTTCCTTAGGCAAACTGGTTATTGTAAAAAGTACACAAATAATGTAAGAAGTGACATTTTTTAAAAGATTAACTAATTTTTACAATAGTTTTCCATTCACAATGCTGGTATGCCTACCTAATTCTTCAGAGCACTTCATGACATCACAAAGGTGGCCAGTAGCTGCGTCACTGTGTGACTGACATATGGTGTGAATTTTAATTGTGTTTAGCTATGCTCAGCTTGCTAAGTAGTATGTCAAAATTAAAACTCCCAAATAACTAACCTAATAATAAATCACCTAATATGCAACACATTCTAGTATAGGACACATCCAGGAGACAATATAGCTAAATTAGTTTGTTTTTAAACATGGTAGTACAGACTAATTCCCAGCTGCCAGAAAGTATATATGCCAAAGGCACTCTTTTTTTTCACTTTTGAAAGAATGTTGATAAAACAATACATCATGGTGTTATTGCAGTCTGGAGTAAATAGACTTTTCCCCAAGCTTACTAAATGTAATTCTGCATTATTTACCATTTTCATTTCAATTACATGTAACATTTACATGAAAAGCTATCTGCCTAGTACTGCAAACTAAATTTAAAAGGATTGTAAGAATGTGTTTTGAACACAGAAACGCTTTCATTAGAGTCTTACTCTAATTATCAGAAGACAGAAGCTCTGACTTTTCAACTCATTCTTATACTGCTATTTGTTTTCATTAAATCTGACAAACCCACTGTGCTAAACATTCTCAGAACATGTGTCCTTCCCTGCTTCTGCTGCTGTATTGAACAGGCCTATCGCCAAGCTCATGGTGCACAGCACCTCGCAGGTCATTCCTTAAAGTGACAGAAATAAACAACTATATACTATTGTAGTTTTCTTTCCTGCTCTCGTTCTGTAATATTTCCCAAAACTACCAGGAACTGAACATCTGTCCTGAAAGGATCTAGCCAGCAGAGCACTGGCTGGTGGGACTTGGGAGACAATGAGAATAAGAGACTCAGAAAATAAGAGAACATAGTTTGAGATGAGAAAGATACGTTGTCCATCCTCCTGCATTGTAACAGAGTGGACTCAATTCATTTTAGAATGTATCTACCAGATGAGTGACTAGATCACACTTTCACATATATTGAAATAATTTATAAACGGTCTTTTTTTCACTTGTTTTGCCACCTGATGCACTAATAAAGATTCTCCCCACCCTGGCCCCCAAAGTATGCAACCTAAATGCCTCTTGTTGTAGTTTTGTCTCCCTGTTGGTCTTATTGACTGTTGAGTAAGAGAAGTATGTGAACCTTGTCAAAGAATACGTATGTCACCCTTTTCTGTCTTTGTAGATATTTATTTCTCCTCTTTTGTCTCTCTTTCAGATTGGATATAGCAGTTCTTTTCTTGTCTACCCCACCAGTCTTATTTTCCAGACCATTTTGAAACATCCCTGACCCCAATTACAGTTCAGTCGCACACAGACATATTTAGTTTTATAACATACACGTATTTTTAGTTTTATAACCCCAAACTAGAGAAGATGGAATATGCTTTTCCCCCATAGAAAAGAGTAAAATAATTTTAATGTATTTTAAAAATACTGAAATAATTACTCTGAAAAGGTTAAAGCTCTTTATTATTGGTAATGGAATCTGATTCCACTTTACTAGTTAATAATCAGAGTGCTATTTCAACTTCTTTGAACTAACCAGGGCAACCTAGGCAGACAAGTGACTTTATTCACCATTTCTGGCCAACAACAATCAGGTATCAGCAGCTCTGAAGTCCAGACATAGCTACATTCACTTGCCATCTGCCAGCTACTGAGATATAAGATAAAGAATATGATTTTTCATGGACTAAAAGAGTCAAAAATATTAAACAGAATGTGATAGTAAGACTAAAGAAAAAGACATAACAGTTAAAAAGTATACCTTCTATTTTTCTCTACTTTTCATCTTCTTACATTTCCTTATTTTTCTTGCGTACTAGGACACTAAGAGAATATATATAGAAATAAATTAAAGAATTTGAATTTCATAATCCACTTTTTAAGTGAGGCCTCTTTTTTATTGTTATTTTGGTGAGACAAAAAATTTCTATTCTGTTCAGAAGTAGTTCAGATAATCTAGATATATTGGTACTAATGTGCATTTTAGTAGATTGCACTTGGAACAACACCATGTAAAGTTTGCATATTGTATGAGGAAAAGAAAGCCTATCTACAGGAATAATATGGCCCAAAATGTAGTCCTGTACTTGCTTTTTAAAATGGCCAGTTGCTGCTATTAGAGAGAGCTTATACATAGGTTTGATTATGGGGCTCAACTGAAATAAAAGATACTGAAAAAATAATGGACTTTAATCTAAAAGTTTTGTTTGTTTACTTGCTTTTAAATCCTGTCTGTAGTTTATACATATACATAAGCATTCCACAATGCCTGAAAACATACCAAATATCCTGCAGTTAATGAAAACTTTTAGGTATTAGTGATAAAAACAACCAACTTAGAAATTTACATTTAATTCTGTAAAGTATTGAGAAAGTGACTTTGATCCAGGGAAGATCCTTTGGGCATTCTTAGCCATACACAAAGAATGGTACTTCGATTGTCAGAGTTTAGGTCCAGGTAGGCCACTAGATGATTGCTTCCCACCAAACTCTTCCTCTTCTCAAAGGGGAAGAGAAAGGAAATAAGGGAGAGAGACATATCGATTAGAAAAGGAAACTAGAAAATCTTTAATAAAAATAGTTAGCATAAAATTAAATATATGCAAATACATACAAATCCAGTACTGAACCCAACCCCCCTGATAGCAGTTATGTCACCATAAGATGGTGAAGGAAGTCCCAGACTGGACTCAGCGGCAGATGGGAATTGGATTCAGGAGCTGGATTCTGGAACTGAATTCACGAACTCCTGGATTGGGATTGAAGGCAGAGTGAAGAGAATCTTTCTCAGATTCTGGCCACTGAGGAAGAGAGCTTGACCCTTGTGATCCCTCAGCTTTATAGTTAATGTGATGTTGTCCTGGTTAGAGTTAGAACAGAACAATTCTGTTCAGAGATTTTTACTTCTGAGCTAAGTCTCTTCTTACTAACTGCACTGTCTGAAAGTTAGCGGCATGTTTTGCAGACAGTGCCTGCTTCCAGCAGTGATAACACTCCATGTTTATAGTTAGCACCAAGGATTGTTATTCAAACCAAGGTCACTGCTAGATTTTGTGTACCACACTGGGGGGGTGCAGAAAGTAAGGGTTGCCCCTGCAGGGAGGAGTGAACAGGACAGGTGACCCTAAATTGGTCAAGGAGTTATTCCATCCCATATACATCATATTTGGTATAAGGCTGAGAGGTTATGAGTGCCTCTGCTTTTTTTGCCTTTTTGCCCTTCTTCTTCTGGCTCTCTCGGCTCCAGCTGCTCTCTCGCCTCCAAGACTCTTCCTCGCTTGGTTTGGCCTTGGCAGCTTCAGCTTTGCCTTGAGGCCTCCAGCCCCTCTCTCGGTCTCTGGCTTTGGCCTTGGCTGGGCCTCAGGTTCTGGCCTGTGCCCTGTGCTGGCATCCCTGAATCCAGCTCCTGGTTCCTGTCTGCTGCTGGGCCCTGTCTAGGACTGCTCCACAGCATCAGTGCTGACGGTGATGTATTTACCATCAGGGGGGTTGAGTTCAATACCGGTTTTGTACATATTTGTATATATTTACTTTTCATTGTTATTGTTATTATTCTTCTCATGTTTTTAGTAAAGCTGTTCAAATTTCCTTTCCTAATTGAAAAGTCTCTCTTCTTTGTTTCCTTTCTTCTCTTATGGGTGGGAGGGGGGAGAGAGTGTTCTGTTGCAGATTTACGGGTGCCCTGACCCCAAACCGTGACAGAGGTATGTGGAATGGAATACCTCGTTGGCCAATTCAGAGTCACCTGCCCTGTGCAGTCCCCCCTGCAGGTGCAGGTTTTTACTTTCTGCACCATGTCAATGTGGTGCACAAGATCTAGCAGTGATGTTGGTCTGCACACCAGTCATTAGTAGTAACTATAAAAATTGAGCATTATCACTGCTAGAAGCAGGACCTGATGAGATGCATCTGCAGGTCCTGAGGGAACTGGTAGATGGAATTGCTAAGCCACTATCGATCATATCTGAGAAGTTTTGACAGTCCAGTGAAGTTCCCACTGTCTGGAAAAGAAGCAATGCAGTATCAATTTTTAAAAAGGTAGACCCAGGGAACTACAGGCTACTCACTCTCACCTGTGTGGATGGCAGGTTCATGGTGCAGATCCTTCTGGAAACTATGCTAGGGCACATGGAAAATTAAGTGACAGCCAATAGGACTTCACTAAGGGCAAATCATGCCTCACAAATTTAGTGGCAGTCTACAGCAGATTTATACCATTGGTGGGTAAGGGAAGGGTCATCTACCTGGACTTGTACAAAGCAGTTGATACTCTCCTTGTCTCTAAATTGGACAGATATGAATTTGACAGGTGGATCACTCAGTGGATAAGGAATTGGCTGGATGGTCACACTGAAAGAGTTGCAGTCAACAGAGACACAAACCATTCTATGATTCTATTATTCTAAGGTCTTACAAAATGTCATATAAAGCTAATTAAGATAGCTTTCATGAAATATCACAAAGCACTAGGGTTATGGTTTCGACTCACATTCTAAAAATTAGATGAATGGTTAATAAATGAATGTGGGAAAGCGAAAGTAGGTGTGGTACAAGGCCAGATTTTTAATTTTGGGGAAAACAGTTCCCCCTCGAAGTCAAAGTCACTCATGCAACCAGGGGGTATGTAAAAGGACCCTAAAAGTTATTTTGAGTACATATCATTATGAAAATCACTATGGAATATGTAGAACTTTTTTGGTTTATGTGAAATTTAGAACATATGAAATAAATACTTCTATTGTTCATTATTTATCTTGATTTGATTCAGTCTTACTAGGGATGCATTTAAGCAATATTTTTCTGATGCTACAGAAATGGCATTTAACCTTGTTAATTATCAGGGTAAAGAAACTTTATTATGTACTTCAACTCTATTGAAATGTTATTTCAGGCGATAATTGCGTGGACTGCAGCCAGTGAGTTGAACAAACCATCTTTCAATTATAACCAGGAAAGCTATTAAACTACTTTTCGAATTGAACTGGAACTTTCCTTTCCTGGTATTTAAAGCTCTTTATCATGGGTTTCTTTGTATAGAAAAGTTAGTGCTACACCACAGAAACATGACAAGTGGTCTAAAAAGTAATATTGTCAAAAGCATATTTTTTCTTTCAAAACTAGTAATTTTCTTGCTGATGCACCCTATTATGATTTCTGTGTATTCATTTTAAAGGAATTACATATATCACTTTCCAGATTTTAAGAAAATTACTTAACAACTAATGTTTATTTAGATGAGATTTAATATCAAATTCATTTCTAGAAGAAAATGCTGGGAAGAAGCTGTGTGAAATTCCCCTTTAAAGAGAACTGATAACTACTGCAGTGTAAGAGCATCTAGAACATAGATATATCTACTAGCAGGTTCTTTGCAAATTAATTTTGCAATAATTTACTGTTACTACAACAGTGTATTTTTGCAAGGGGCTGAGTCTTCTTTAAAATCTTCAAAGAGTGTAAGAGCTTGTCAGATTTGATAAAAAAATAGCACAATATAAATATGGTATTCTATGCCATGAAATGACACCTTTTGAAGAATCTGGGTGTTTCTGAACCATTTTACAGTTTGCTTTATTTGGTTCTTAGAACTTCAAAGTCCTGAAAGCAATGATTTCATACAACCCTGGATAAAATTATGGCAGCCTGAGGCTAGAAATGCCATGCAATAAACACATGCAGGGGTGAGCAATAAACAAATGCAGGAGTGATTCTATGCATCTTATCCTCCGTCAACACAGATCCAGAAAAGAAAGCTTATGAGCCTCATTTATTACAAATGAAGCTCAGGCATCAGTTTTTGTCCTCATTTTTCAGAAAGCCTAAGGAGATGGTGCACATTGGCAATGCTTCTGTTTTGCTTAGCATATTACAGCTCTGTGTCCCATGAAGTCAGTAGTGCTCTAGGCAGAAGTAGATTTCCACCCACGTGGAGTTTACATAAGTATCAGTGTGAGTGTTGCAGTAATTCAGTATTACCTCCATGAATATATAGTCTCCTTGAGAGAGGAAGCAGCAAAAAGATTTCAAGGCAGCTTTGAAAATATTTACAAGAAAAGAAAGAGAGAAAAATAGAGAAAGAAGAGAGGAAGAGAGAAAGAGGAAGGGGGAAGAGAGAAAGGGAGGAAAGAAGGGAGGAAGGAAGAGAGGAAGGAGGGAAGGAAGAGAGGAAGGAGGGAAGAAAGAGAGGAAGGAGGGAATGAGTGGCTTGAGTAGTACTGCTGCCAGGGCTTTACAACGGCAGGAACGAATGTTTCAGAAACACTTGTTTATAATGTCTTAATCCCACTGACTAAAATATTTTTTAATTCTTCCCCATACAGTGTAGAATTCAGGTATTTTCTAAAAGATCTCTATGAGGGAATGCAAAGTGTTCCTCTTGAAGGCTGTGAATCATTTCTTTTCTCAAGTGTTCTACATTTCTATGGGAAAAAAAAAGATATTTTCAGACAATAATATTCAGCACTGAAAAACATTTATAAAGTACTACTCCAGAAATATGTATGCCTCACAATTCAGTTCTAAATATCTTTAAAAATCTCGGTGCTTGGAAATAGGCACAATCAATCTCAGAAAAGAAGGAAGTATTTTCTCACTATATCTTGAGATAATGCAAATAATTTGATTAAATATGTGCACTCATTTAGCATTCTATAAGGTACTATAAGGGCAGGTATCAAACTGTGTAAAGATTTTGCATATTTAGAATAAAATTTATCAGTAATCAGTAAAACAAATGATATGCTGATTATGGGCTAGGCTTTTATTCCAAGTCCGAATGTATCTCTGCAGGAGATGCATTAGCTGCATGGTCCATCTGCCTTCCTTTGAACTCCACAAAAGGGATCAGACTGTTATCCTTAGCTTTTTGGATCTAAGTGAACTTGGAAGTTTTTACAGGGAAGATGCAATCTGAATGCTCCTTTTTCTATTCTAAATTATGATAC
>WEIS01049534.1:0-17543 GCA_013389965.1 Todus mexicanus
TGCAGTAGATGACTTGGGTTCCTTATATTCTAAGCCGTTTCTTTTTCCTTCATTATTATTATATCATTATGTGAAGTGAAATTCAATAATAATTTTAAATAAGCTTGTGTATTCCACTTCACCAGTGCTGACAGACAAAATGTCACATATTGCTTCTTTTTTTGTTAAGAAGTTACTATTCTCTCTCTGTTGCATAATCCTAACACAAAGTAAAGAGTATTTGAGGGTTTGTTTAAAATGGTTCAGTTTCATTATACTGCTACAAGTGGTGCTGACAGCAAAACCACTTGATTGCCTAAAATAAAATGAAACATATAGGATTTCTTTTCTTGCATATGAAAAGTTGTGCAGGCTACATTATTACATTTGTTAGTTTTACACAAATGATCTCACTACCTCCAATTTCACTCCATATCTACCAACTCAACAATAAATTTCCAGTATCATTGCATACAACATTTTTAATTTTCATGTATTAGCAAACAGTTCTCTCTCCTGTTGCTGATTTTATGATGGCTAAATTCTACCTCAAAGGCAAATGTATCTTCCTTCTCCTTGATCAGTCTCTACAGGAATCCAAGAGGCAGAATTTAGTCCTGTCTTGCCCAGGACACAGATGAGTTTGAGAAGCCTACCATTTCTTAAAGGAAAATTGTAGATGAGAAAAATAACCAGAATAAAACCTTTCAAAATTTCATAACTAAAGAAAAAAAGGTGCTCAGCTACTTATGAATTAGAATGTTTACTTCAGTGGTTGCCCTGAACATTACAATATTTTATCTTGCAAATGAGAAAACCTCAGCCCTGGTATTTGCTGAGGATGCTAATCTCACTTCTGCCACCACATCAGTCAAATAGGAAGAGATCAACATACTGACATGAAAGGAGCAGTATGTAAGTAATTTTTAAGATGTCATGCATGCAGACCCAGCTGCTCAGCCATTATGGTTGTTAGTATTTGGCCCTTTGCCACCAGCTGACAGCCAAGCAGAAAATGAACCATAAGGGTTAAATCACATCTACTTATAGACCAAGCTTGTTGGCCCAAGGCACACTGTGATGGTGGCCAAGAGAAGCAAGAGCATAGGGAATTAGCCTTTTACTACAACACTTGCAGTAGGAAAATGGCAAGCTGATCATGAGCTAATTCCTCTTAACTAGGTGTCCAATAAATTGCTTGTGAAACCCAGAATAATTCTTCTGCAATACCACATTTTTGTTATATACCTGATCTGGAGGGGAGTGGGGAGTATTTAGAGTTTTTATTAAAAATACGTGCTGCATGGGTAAAAATCCACCAGCCAGTTCAACAACTTACTTTTGCCTAATACCCATTCTCCTGGTCTCAAAAGTTAGCTTTCACAAAGTTAGCACACTTTTGACAAAGATGGAACCTGGGCTACTAATAACATATGTTAGATACATTATCTTCTGCATAGGTAGCGGTTCTTTGTTTGGTTTCGGTTTTTTTAATTTGATAATCAGTTTATTTTTTTATGTGGTACTTCAAAATCTGAACACAATACTTCAAGGGGACAAAGATCATCTGGAGAACTTTTCATGGGGCAGGAGACTATAGCCACTCTGCATCTGACATCCTATATTGTACAGGAAGCCCTCAGAACTAATAAAAACCAAAGGGTTCTTACTTTCTATCAGAAAACATTTGATCAGAAAGATCTTATCCTGTGTGCACTATTTTATAACAGTACCTGGAACTGACACTTTCTGTCTATCCCTCCTGCAGATTCAGAATAACACCCAAAGCACTGCTATGATTCTTTATGCAAAACCAAAATGTGATACAAATTCAAACCCCCAAATGAACCCCGTCAGTTCAGGATTACAGAAGAATGATGTTTCTTGACCAGGCTACTCTGCTTTTACAGACACTCAATTATATAAGACTATTAAATAGCTAAAGAACATTCAGTTCACAATCACAGTCCCAGGTTACAATGGAAGGACTAGTAATACAGACATCTGATATCAAGAAAGGTACACACGGGTAACAAGAAGATGTGCTCTTGTGCTTACACATCCCATTCATCACTTATTGAAGAACACTTACAGGAGATCACATCAGCTTCTCGTTAACATCAAGAACCACTGAGCTCTGCACCTCACCCTTTCCTCTCCCTCTACCATACAGCAACCAGACAGGCATGGATGCAACTGATTGTTGATTTTTAAAGCTGAGCAGCGAATCACTGCCATGTGGCTAGTAAATGGGTCTGAGTTAATGCTACAATAATTGGAAAACCTATAAATGAGGCAAGCTGCTTCTTCCACTGCACAGCCAGATCTGCTCTCACACCTAACAGGCTGGTGCTGGGACAGAAGAGAGGCTGTTTTCTTCTTAGTCTAATTTGAGAAGAGCTATTTCTTCCAGCGGACCACAGTCAAACAGGTAACACCTTCCTTACATAAAGAGAAAGATGGTCCAGCTGACTGAAGGAAATAATGAAACCAGAAAAGCTTCAGAGTGGCCAGTGGAACACACTGCGATGCCTCTGCTGTAATAACAGCCAACTGTGTCAAGGGACAGTAAAGATAAACAGATCCTATAGAACTAAGCAAATAGGCTTGGGTAGAGTGGGGTTGGTTAGAAGAACCAATGTTACACATGGTAATGCTAAACTTGTTCAGGAAAACATACTCATTTGATGTTCAAAAGTGGATGCACAGCACAATAAATATGAAGTACTATTACTGTAACTGTAAATTAATGTCCCTTTATTTGATTTCATCATTAAAATACCTAAATGAAAGCCTCTTGAAAAACCTGTCTTCTAAGTATTCACAGGATCCAGAATTACTGGGACATACAAGAGAAATATGTACAAGAAACAGAGCCATATTTAATCCTCACATCTGTGACAGGCAGAGATTGTGAGAGGAATGCTCTTATAAATAAAAGGGACCCATGTTGCTAAACTTCTCTCCTCACTCCAGGTCAGGTAAATCTCACAAAGAGAAATGTGTATGCCCTCAAACCACTGGAGATTATATGAAGAACCAGAGAAAAAGAAAAGCTATACTGCCCCCAAAAGATGCTGAGGCAGCAAACTGCACTAATGTTTCTGTGGCTGCAGAGCCAAAGGCAACTTGCCCTCTCTTATTATGACTGAGTGGGATCGGCTCGTATAAACTTGGGATGTTCACATACAACGAGGTTATTCATGGTAACTGTCTGTGCATGTGCTCTAAGCTTGCAGCTCAGGTAACTGGAATTAGCTAATTCCTCTCTTTCATTCAGAGCAGAGGGCTAAGCCAGCATGAATTACTTCACATTTTTCAGGAGCTAAAAGCATTCATGTAAGATTGTGGTAGGTCAGTTGATGTGCAGGAAATGTTTGCCACATATATAAGCTTTCACTCGTGTTTATGTTTTGAGTTCCTCTTTTATACTGATGGGGGATATTTCTTTTATTTACATATTTACACATGTCAAAAAGGAGTCCTTGGCACATATACTGAGTAGGAATTATTCTAGATTCTAGGGCTGATTCTAGAACATTGTTTTTGGCTATACCACAGATGCAAGGCAAGATACTGCTTCTCCCTCAAATCTTACTTTTTTAGCAAAGGTGAATGACTACATATTCAGACTGTGCTCTCACCTGTAGGATGTTCTCTCATCATTTGGGCTCATCCTTAGTTTTGCTCAACTATGCTTCACTTCACATCTGGAGTTTGCGTTATGCACTCACTGGGTTGATCAAACTTCAGCTAACCATGTCAGACCATCTCTCCGCTTCTCATCAGCTTCTCCTATTCCACCAAGTAAGACACTTCAATGCTGCCTCAAATCAGACTGATTTCCAGTGCCAATTATATAGCACATTGATGGCAACCACCTGCCAATGCTAAGCCTTTTGGTTGGTATCTGACAGACATTGGATGTGAGGGCCGATGCTGTGCTTGAGCTTGGAAGATAGATCCTACCAGCAGGACTCTGTCAGCACTTAAAGTTTCATTAGCTCTGAATCATCTGAATAATACTGCTCCACAAAGCAATTTCTAAAAACAGAAGCTGAAAATTTAAGAATATTCTCCCCAGGCTGACATTATAATTCAAATTTAGCTTCTTTATGATCTTTTTCATTTGCGAATCTGAATGTACTGTGTAAAACATGGGAAACTGAGACAAGAAAGATGGAATCCACTTCACCAATGTTGCACAGAAGGACAGAAGAAAATCCAGGAACAGAAAGAACAAATCTTGCACTTTCACATGCAGAGTTACTCTGACAGGTCCTACCTACATACCAACAAAATTAATATCTAAAATTAATTGCAACTCAGCTGTGTGTGGCACTAAACTGATCATAGAGAAGCTTAAAGATATTTACGAATGCATTCACGTTTTTCCTGCCCAGAATAATCTATGATTTTGAGTTGCAACCCGTTCTTCCCAAATTTCTGTGTCTGAAGAAACATTCGAATTATTCTCTTCTAACATATATTATACAGAAAGATTTTCATCATACAGTGATTTAAAATTAAACCTAGTAAAACAGAAGCCCGGGATTCACTGATCTTTTAGCACTCTATAATTTGTGGGCAAATGTACAAAATTATATTACAATACTGTAATAAAATAGAAAATGTGGCTTGAAGATACCTTAAAGTAAACTGAACTTGACTGTGTTGCTGAGCTATTGTAATAAAAAATTAACATGTTTGGGAAAGTCTGATTTGCATTACACAGTGCCTGTAATCAAATTACCTCTAAATGTTATGCCATGTCACACTGTGTTTGAGATGTTGCTGTCAGAAATGCATACATACGCTTTGCAGTTCGACTCGACCTGGCTCCCTTTTAAGCACTCATGTATGCCTCTGAGCCATTTCAGCCAAACGCTGCTAAAATACAGAGGTTGGCAATTCAATTTCATTCAACCTTTCAAGAAGGAAAGAGCAGATAAGCTTTGCTTGTTCGTGTCAATGATAATATTCAGAGCAGCCTAAATCTAATTCAATAGTTTCGCTCCCGCTCGCTTGTCACATTGTCATTTCCGAACTCGGTCCCCCGCCGCCCCCTCCCCGCTCCAGTTGCGGCAAAACTTTCTGAAGTGCTTAACCCACAGCCATGGCCACCTCCTCCGTGGATGGCACTGTGGTTTAAAACCAGCTCTGGGTTTTGAGTGAAGGGAACAAGCTAAGCCAGCTCAGGTGGCGGCTGCCGGACACCATCTCTGCTGACCTCCTTGCAGCCACAGATGTTTACTGCACTTTCAGTGCTCTGCAGAAAGCAGAGCAGTAAAGTAGGCCAGCTTGCGGGAAGGCTGTTACCCACAATTCATGGAAAAATGCCGGATAGTTCCCACTAGGTTGTGGTCGGCTAGGAAACGGCAACTTATTAATCTTGTGTCAGAGGGCCAGCTGCAAGCCTGGCAGTTACCATATTTCACCACCAACTCCATGTCTGGACAGCCATTGTCTTTTTTATGAAAAACTCCACAAATCAGCTGCTTTTTCCCCCCCCCTCTACGTGCAGAAACAGGGCTCGGAGGCTGAGGTGGCTCTGGCGCATCATCTACACGGCGGTCAGATTTGCTAATTCAGAGCAACTGCTTAGTTTCCAACTTTAATGATATTCCCTCAGCATATCACTATGGTTGCCTGGCGACCGGATTTGAGCTAGGCCTCTCATTTGATTCCCACACATCAGACCCTGAAAAGCACTTTTTTTCCTCCCTCCGCTTTTGATTCTGGCTCCTCTGAAACCCTTCCCCCTGCGGTGTCGGTATGGGTGGGCAGCGCGGTGGCAGAACAAGGCCAGGGGTGACGGGAGGCCTGGAGGCTCCTGGTCACACATCAAGGCCTGGAAACAAAGCCGCCAGGAGCCCTTCCTGACAAACACAAATTCCCTTCAGAAAAAGCAAATTTGGTCTTCCCTTCGTAGCATGGGTGTCATTTTAAGACTTTCCTTAGACACTTTACTAAATCTGACGCTTTCCATTGTTTTTCGGAACGTTTCTCACAAAAGGCTTCCTATTATCAACAAGTTGCTATTGGAGTAAGCAAACAGCTTGTGAAGGCCTGAAATAATCTAATAAGCAATGGGCTTGCGTGCTTTATGTACCCATATCTTTACAGGATACAAAGTTTATTTGGATAAATAATTTTCCACGTTAGTTTGCTTAGTTTCAATTAAAGTACCCTTTTAAAATGAATGGTTTTGCTTAGCTCTGTGCCCTCCCCTAGCCATACAAACTCTACAACATATAGTACAGCCATAAGTACATTTTTCATAAACTGTTCCAGCCCAAACAAAAGAATTTTTAAAACATTGTTTCCTGGTGCAATTACAGTTCTGATCAATAAGGCAGGTACAAGAGCTATGTAGACATTATTCTCTTGGCTACGACTGAAAGTCTTCACAAAGTTAAAGTATTGACTTCATTGGAAGCCAGATCAGCTTACACCAGCTAAAGGTTTAGTCCTGAATCATTAATGTGATGTGGCAAAAAAAAAAAGAAAAAAATGTTGCTAGCTGTAACAAATGTTTGTTAAAGAGTTCTACAAACAAAATGCAGAATTATTTCAGTTACTGAAAACATAACATTCTAAAATAACATAAACCAGATGGGGAAAGAAGAAACATCACTAAGTGTATATTTAATATATATATTTTCAAAGATTACTCTTGAGGAAAATGCAGTTAGCTGGGTAATTTACTAAACGTTTGATAGGAGTACCATAGAAATAGTTTAAATACAATGTTCTGGTTCTTGTTTGCACGGATTTCAGATCATTCCCTTTACAGTCTGTTGATTGATATGAAAATTCATAGTTATTTGCCATAAACCACTACTTAAATGTGTACTAGTGCTGAGCACCGTCTCACTAAAGTTAATGGCAATGCATCAACAACAGGAATAAATCAAACCTTGTATAGTCTACATGGTACCCAAATTGCCTCATCTTTTGCACTGTCATGTTGTTTAGAGATCTTCAAAAATCCCCAGCTCCTCAAGCTGAGTTACAGGAGAATCTTAGATCATTATCATTTAGCGAAGTTCACAGACCTTGTGTTTGAAGAAAATGTAAATTGTTGTCTAAAAAACCCCAGACAACTGAAAATTCCTTATGCTTAGAGGTTTTATTTCAGAGATTTCCCGATTTTTAATAAAGCTTCCACACTGCTGGGAGGGACAAACAGTTTGTCTGTATATTATCTGAACATCCTGACTATCCCTGATGAAAGACATTCAGCTTTAACTTGTTAGTATCACAATCCAGGGTAAGAGTCCATTGGGCACAGATGTGCTGTGCCACCTCAGACTAGAATCTTCATTGTGATGTACAGTACCATTTGAATGTTGCACGATGAAATAAAAAGAAATAGTACAGTGATAATATGACAACCACATTAGCTTACAGAGAAGGAATAATGCAGTGCGTTTTCAGAGTGTCAGGTTTCTCTCTCTGTCCTCTGTTGGTACCCCACTTGTCAGTAACGTTATCTCACTAAAAATACATGGAGAACCTTTCAAATGATTGTCACCTGTCATTCTGTGGTCCAGGCTGAATATGAGAGCAGACTACTGGGCATAACTAGGTAGGAGCACCTCATGCATATTCACCCTATCCTGGACTTCCTCACAGAATATAACTGTCACCTCCATCTACAGTCCAGTCAGTGTCCTGACTAATAACATTAGGGTTCCCTGACATCTTATATGTTTTGCACTACTTGTCACAATAGTATACTATGCCACTGGTTACTTGTTACCTCCTTATTTGAGGTTCTCAGCTGAGGAGAAGTTCAGTTCCAGAAATGGGACTTGCAACTGGAAGTAGTCACATGTTAGAAAATCTACCGAGAAAAAATGGTTGCTAGCTAGGAAATGTAGGGTATATGTTGTTCGAGCTCCACAGCTGTGCAGAAAGGTCTCAAAAGCTAGTAAAGCATTTGCAGTCTGGATGTCAAATTAATTTGCCAAGGAGTTTTAGACATATGAAACAAGGAGTTATTTCACGACAGACAATGCTGCTGGTGCAAGCTATCATCTCTGAACGATAACTCCTACAGGACAGAAAGTAAGTTCTGATGCAGGAATAAATTGTTTTGCAGGTCTACGCTGAGACATATTGCGCTCAGCTACATCAATAACAACAATATCAGAGAATTTCACATCGGTGGGAAGGAGAATTCATGGGAAATGCAATTTAAAAAAACATCAGCATATTGAAAGGCTCCAAAAGGCATTTAGACTACTCTCACTCTAAGTAAAAGTAGCTCAAAGGAACCTTATGATATGTCTGCTTACATGAACATCGAAAGGGTTTAGATGTGTAGTGCCCATTACTATCTGCAAATTTCCTTGTTGGGAAAACAGATGTCTGACTTTATATTAGAGCTAAAGGTAGGACTTCGAACCTTTCTCTCTCTCTCTCCCTTAACCTAGAGCAGGTGCTAGATCCTTACCCTTTGCTCAGCAACAACGAAGTCTTTACAAGTTAACAGATTTAAACTAAGCTCTTTGTTTTCTTTTTTTTTCTTTAAATCAATCACTTGCAATAGCTGTTACCACTGAAGATCCTCTACCTGCTGTAACATTTCTCACTTACTTATTAAGTTGTTAAGGAAGCCGTTTTGTACAGTACACTCCTGACATGTTAAAAAAGAATGTTTTCAGATTAGTGTTCAAGCTTCATTTTTCTTTTCGCTGAAAGTTTTAATTAATACATTAAACACATTGTAGCTGTGCAGATGGGTAAAGGAGATATCTATTTATATATTCTATTGATTCAGTTATTCTAACGTTTAGGAGCATTATACTATACATGCAACAAGAACATGGTGCCCTTTGAGAATTGCTTCCATATTGTTGAGTCTAAATTGAAATACACACACACAAAAAATCCCATCTGCAATAAAGGGGTGTATACCACATTAAATTTCCCTCCCCCACCCACTGGAAGTATTTTCAAGAAAGAAAGGTAAATGTTCACTACTGCTTTGCTGCTGGAAGGCAGGCTCTTGACTCACACTGGAAGTAGGATTGCCCTGTCATTATCTCACATCTTTCCAGCTCTGGGCAGAGCAACTAAAAAGCAAATTTGCCAAATAAGTGCTTTATCTGAAAGCTTTATTCTCTTCTGTTGCAAGGAACTAAGGCATTAGCATCATCTAATTTTTTGTTGTTGTTCTTTTGCTATGATGCAGTATAGTTCTGGCTTTGGGTTTTCACTAGAGGTCAGAAGTTTGGTATGGAAAACATTTTGAGGACCGTGATAACACACTTTCTATTTTTCTTATCTGTTATTTAGTTGTATGGTTTCCAGTGAACACTGGGGACTGGTTTTGATGACCTGGGGAAGCTCCTGTGTTTTCTGTGATCATAAATGAAAAGTAGTAAACATGGCCACAGGCAAAGTGGGTAAGAGACTGTATGAGTTTACAGAAGTATGACTTTAATTCATTATCTATGGAATCTTTCAGTTGTCTAAAAAGCCTTTCAACTATAAAAAGGACTTGTAACAAAAATGTGATCAGAATTTCCACACAAAAATGGACATCATCAGCTTCAGCATTGTTCCCTCAAAAATAAGGAAAAATAGTTCTGGGAATGCTATCTATATATATGTGTTGCTATTCATAACATATTTAGAGTCCCAGATTTCAGAAAAAATTCTGTGTTGATTGAGTGATATAAAGTAAAACTGACCAATTACAATGGCTGGAGCAGTAGTGCATGATAGTTCTCACATCCGAATTCTTCTGTTTTGGTAAGCAAGCTAGGTTAAGAAACTCTTTGGCTAAAACATGATTTTTACTTTGATGTGACTCGTTTTAGGTCACAGAATGTTTGGCCCAATTTCCACTGATTTGGGATCCAACTAATAATGAATCAGAAGCAGAACCAAGAATAGATCTAAGGAGTTCTGACTCACAAGCCACCTCTTTCTCAAAACACCCACTCCCTCCCAATCAGACAGACGTCCCTTGTTTCTAAATAAATGCATTTACTTACAAAATGGATTTATTTATTTTTAGCAAAAAATAGATCATAGTGACAAAATTGTCCATTCAGTTAATGACAAAATACATTCTGTTGCATAAGATTTGCTCTCGTGCATCAAATTGCCACTCTTATTATAATTAATGTATACATAGAAATAAGACATCTAGAGATGCTGATGTGTCACTGTCTGAACACCCCCATTTCTCTTCTCCATTTTCCTTTCACCCTTTTAGAACATGATAGTATAAGTAAATACTACAAAAAGTCACATACACACAAAAATGGCATTCACATTACTTCCAAATTCAAAAACCAGTTGCCGACATCAACCCAGTACAACTCTGTCACCTTCCTGTGGCAGAATGAGTTGTAATAGAGTCAGCTACATCCCTGAGCTAACGGAGCTTGACCTTTTAGTTCAGACCATTGAGGAACTTCTATATCTAGATCATAGTGCTCCTGGGCATCGGCTTTGCTATTGCCAACCTTTGGCATAACATCTGCATTATGCAAGCAAATGAAGAAGAAATCCTGAAATGGTTCTTATTCCTTACATCACCACAGTTAGCTCGAGTCAGATATCTGTCATCTGCATGTGTTGTTAAATTAAGATCTGTGAGTGATGCACAGAATTAAAATGAAGATAAAATTATCTCACTGTGATTTAATTATCTCAATTATCTGAGTGAATAGTGCACTGGTTGCCCTGATGCAGAACCATCTCTGATGAACAAGGCGCTCTGGATAAAATAAATAGCAAGTCAAATCACTGCATAAAATTTGAAAAGAAACTAATCCCAAGGATAAAAGACATTTTCATTTCCTGTCCTCCACTCCTCCTTTTTCACTTACGTCTTCTAGAGGTAGAAAGGAAAATATCTTACCTTGGCAAAAATCTAAAGAACTAAGTAATACAAGTATATTTAAAGTAGAACTATATTGCAATAGAAATCCCAAAGGAAAAGCATCCCTTCCTAACTGCCAATTGCAAAAGGGTTTGGAGTGCCTGGGAAAATTTTGAATGAATTCCAAACATACAGGAGGCTTTCTCACTGCCTCTGCTCTTCCCTGAAGTGTTTCCAAAACAAAATAACCTTTATACTGCACAGAGGATCTGAAAACATGCTTAACACTGACAAAAGACTCCTCATGCCCTTTTTTGGTTTGTTTTGTCTTTTGTATATGTGTGTGTGTGTGTGTGTGTTGTAGCAAGCAGAGTCATGGAGAGAGAGAATTACTTGCCCCAAATTTGTGCCAGAGCCTGGCTAGTACCAGGCTCCTGACTGTGCAGTCTCCAGTCCTGTGTTTTAGGTTCCTTTCCCTGGCACTTATCAGAAAGCTGAAATGTGCTTGTGATTAAAATCTTCTCAGCCCAGTGCAAACATAAACATAAACAATGCTTTCTTTTTCATGTCATCATATTAGGTATATTAGAGAAGCTAAGGAGATATTTGAAAATGAATATGGGAGATAATTTATGTTACCAGCAAAAGCTGAATTGATCCAATAGGTCTGAGGACATTTTCTCATTGAACGTATTTTCATGTAAGCAATAGGTTTCCAAAGCCTGCCATAGCTCCTAGTGGTGGCTGCTCTGTCACTATATCATGTGAATGAATGCTAAAAAAGCTATCCAGTATGGATTTGATTCAGCCTGGGTTTATGTATAATTCCTCTTACGCCTTCGTAACATACTGCGTTGACACTCGGAAGAACTGTAACAATGGTCTATTTTTGCACAGTATGGATCTAGAATGCAGATTAAATGCATTTAATACACAGTCTAGTCTTGATCTCCTCAGACAAAAAGTTACCCTAAGTCAATGAAATTTCCTTGGACATGTTCAGCACTAGTCTCAAAATATTTAAGTACAAAGAAAGACAAGATACTGTACAGTGCCAGAATATAGCCATGAAGAGATAAGGTTTCCCAGCAAAGGTATCTTATCACAGAAGAAAAACTGTGAATAAACAAAAGTTGAGCCAACGTATTTCTCAGGGGATATTTAATCTTTATGTCAAAATCCATCTCCCCAGATATCTGGTCCACTTGACAGTGTCTGGTTAAAACCAATCTCTAAGCTAAAGCTTTCTATCTACTATTTGGGAAACAGCTTGATCTGGAAGAGATTAATAGGAAACATATTAGAATAAAACTGTTCTTTCAATTACTCAACCAAATTTGCTGTCACCTCTTACACTATACGCACACGGTCACAGAGAGGCAGGCAATGCATCAGCTAGACAAAATCCCTAAAAGAGCAGAGATTGCTACAGGCAGAAGAGAGAGTTTGTGCACGCTTTCTATGTGACTTGGAGAACAAGTGTATCTATAGGAAAATGCATAGGGGGAAAGGGAGTAGGGTGTTATGTGAGGGATGGTGGCCCCAGGTCAATGCAGAGCAGGCAGATCCTCACAGAGTATACAGTGCATGATTTGGTCAAGGCAGGGCACAGGTCCAATGGGGAGGCTACTTCATGGATCCTCCCTACCTCTCTCAAGAGCTACTCAAAATTCAAAAGGACTGCCTGGATTCAATTTCTACACCCCACAGATATGTTACCAGATCAGATAACAAACATGTCACACACAGGTGCTGGGGAAGACTACTCAGGACTTAGTAGAGGTTCTTCTGGGACAGTGTATTAGCCATTAGTGAAAAAAAGCTTGGTCACACAAGGCAGTCATGTCCAAGGTCAACATCTCTTCCCAATCTGCCATCAGCTTGACGCACATAGTAGATACCAACTCAGGAGTATGCTTGTCAGTGGAACAATGAATTATCCTCTTGCAGAAATTCTAAGGGTTTGGGTTTTGAGGGGATTTTACAGTGGGAGGGATCAACCAATAGATATATTACTAGCAGTTCTAGAAAGCTCGCTATAGCTCATAAGGACAGTAAATAGACTGGGAACTAACATGCACCTCCTTATGGTACTATGCAAGGTAGTGTCTTTATAGGGAGACAAACTCATCATGAGAACATCCTGAACTGAATGGGTAGATGCTGCAATAACACAGACAGATATTCAGGGTAAACTTAACAACAGAGCTTCACACCTCAAGAAGCACAGCACAGATGGTGGATCTGCTCAGGGCAGCACTGAGGTGTACGCTCCTTAGAAATAGTCATCCTGGTTTAGGCTTATGCGCTTTGTAGAAAAAAAGAACAAAACATTAAGCCTGTTCCATGAATTAAACTTGAAATACAAAATGGGACATGAACATAGCTGAAGTTACAACTTAAGATTGTAGAAAGTCACTTTGTGGAGGTTAGAAAGAAAAGAGTTTGAAGCTGCTATGCTTCAGTGGCTGAGATGAGCAATTACATTTATAAAAAGGAATTATCTAGCTTATTAAAACTTTGCAAACTTCTCTTGTCTGTGGATCATCTGACTGGTAGTCAGCAAATAGTACTGAGGTTTTCTTTTTCCCACTTTGTAAATAATGAATGAATAAGAACTTGCTATGAAGTGGTAGCTTAATTTTCAGGGGCATTACCAGAGTATTTATAAGCCTGAGAGAGTTTTTTTAGCTGAAGTCTTGCACACTCATTTCAGCACCAGTCTCGTATTATAGATTTTCTAAGTTTAACATATATTAAATACCGATTCACAATGTATGCTGCAGCAGAAGCCAATGGGAGTTCTGCCACTGATTTAAAGAGAAATGAGACTGGATAGACAAACATTTCTTGCTACTGATAAAGTGATAATAGAAAATACAAAACAATAAACATTAAAATATTTGATATATTAGTTAATAGTATTTGCATTTATAACTATTAGACTTTAGCAAACACATCCCAGGATGAGACATCCAGAAAAACAAATTCTCTACACTGCAAGTTCTAAAACCAATTTAGTTCATCTTTTAAACAATGAAAAAGGAACTACTCAAAACACATTTTGCTTTATGTACTGGAATATTAAAACTGAATATCGGTATGGACACAGTCCCTCTGTCTTTTACAGTAAGCATGTAACCACTGATTTCAGAAATACTCTCTAAACACTGTGAGCCAGCAGAGCAGCTAGCAGCTCACTGCAGTGAGGCTGCCCTGATTTACAATCACTGAAAGCGGGGTCCACAGTATTGTGTCTAATCCATGTAAGTATTTCTACAGCCTCCATCTCAGAGGGTTTTGTGTGCACCAAGCATCAATCCCACAATTTGTCTGGGTTACTTCCAAATACCAAGAGCACAAACAACCCTGCACCATCCCGGCAGGGCAGGCCCTGCGCTGCGACAATGTGCTCTTGTCACAGAAGCTGCCACAGACCCTTAACTTCGCAGCCTCGCACTAGCAGGTCTGTCTGTAATGTGGCTTGTTCCCTTGGCTGTCCCCAGGCAGCTCTACCTCAAAATGCCGATGGACCGATGTAAGCATTTGAAATGAGCTTGCTCAGGAGTGCCTAGATTAGCTGTGTTGCCAGGCTCTAGCCACTCTAACCCCCTTTTCCACTTCAGTGGGCTGAGCTTTTGACACTGTGAAAAGCACCATTTAAAATTAATTAAAGCTCCTTATTTTGTACCAAATCTCATCGCTACCAACTCTGTTTATTATGTTTTATGCAGGGTGCGGTGTTCCAGTCAGCAAGGTGTTCTGGGCTGTGCTACCAAAACTCACGGAGGAGAAGATATTTGCAGGGTAAACAGGATGTGAATGGTGTTTCCACAAGTCACAGTTTTACTCAGATTACTGGACTCCTCTGGTGAAATCCACATGTTACACTGCAAGGCAAGGCAAACTTTCTGGCAGTGGCTCCTTAAGGAGATTTATTATATTATTTTTACTACTGTGCACAACGCTGTAAAGATTTTCTTGGGGTGTGTGCCAAGTGAATTTTTAACATAATTTGCTATGAACTGTCACAAAATAACACATGTATGATCAAACCAACTATTTTCCAGTCTATTTGCTACAGCTGATTTATGAATATTTTTTTAACAGCCAGAGGCAAATATTTTCTTTTGATTTCCTTTTCCGAAAGATCTTCTGCCCATCTGATAAAAACAATAAAGGAATTTAAAGATACTTTTACAGCATGTTTGAACTGTCACCTACAAGATAGCGTAACACAGTCATGTAAATTTGTGCATACAAAATTTTATTAGATGGCTGCTCATTGTGAAGGAGATCACAACAGTGAACTAATCCAGCACATGAAGTGTTCTTCAACACTTCATATTTGGCAAACATCAAATTTCTGAACTATCCACCAAAATGTAAATGGGATACTTGATATTCAAACTAACAGCAGGTTGTCCCATACAAAATAGTGTTCTTTAAACGTTAGGCATTGATTGTATAGCACTCAGCACTTCCATGGTATTTTGAAATATGATGTTGACAAATGCAGAGTAGCAAAAAATGTAACACAATAGGTGTGAAATAAAACAGTATGAAAGCAACAGTTAGAAGCAAACACCACATTCAGAGCACAGTGGCATGAAACTTCATGTAGCCACTGCATTCATGATCCAGTGAGCTCAGAGGATGCCCAGCTAGTCAAAACAATTAGTCTGACACATCATTACTCATACTGGAGCAGCTTCACTTTACATTACTTTAGACAGGGCAGTAGCATAATAGGCTCTTCGGAGTTTTACGGTGAAAAAAAAATCTCAGATTCAAATGCAGTTACAATTCTGGGAAATCTTACTTTCCAAACAAAAGTAGAAAGGGAATTTTTAGAAGGAATTTGAGTTATACACAGAGATGACTGCTGAAATATAAACATTAGCAATTGCTGGGGATTTCTAGAAGTTGTACTGGTTTTGTAGATCCTGCTTTTGCATTTATGGAGTAAACAACAGTTTATTCTATAAAGAAACAGAATCTAGCCCTAAATCTTAATTCTTCTCCTGCACAGCCTCAAATTTAATTCAGCTATGCAGGCAGGACAAGGGAAATATAATAACAATTAAAAAAAAAAAAAAACCACAAGAAAACAATGTACACAGTTACTTTTTTGCATCCACTTGTGTGAGAAAATGCTTTTGTTAGGAAAACTTTCCTTCAACAGAAAACTAAATATCTGTAAACATATTTATATCTGTAAATGTCTGCAGTAAGTGAATATCCTTTCATTTAAGACTGTTACAGGATTCTTCCATTCTTCTAAGAATTCTAACTTATACAAGTGTCCTTGCACTAGATAAACCCTCTTCTCCATTGTTCTGCCCTTCATGCAGACGCTTGTACCTGTGCTGAGTGGGTACAAAATGCTTCCAAATCAGAACAGCACCATTTCATGTATTAGCACCAGCATAAACAAATAGCAACACAAGACATAAGGCAGTAGAGGATCAGGCTCTGAACACTACTGTCCCATGAGAAAGAGTCTCCAGAACACAAACACTGCTACAAGTTTCCTTTATTAACTAGAAGGAGTCTTCCCATACATCTCTGAGAGTGCTGAATCAGGCCAAGTAATTCTACATGAGGTACGCAGGGGCAAAGAGTCCTGAGAGATATCAGTGGAGATTAACACAAGTTCAAAAGCACTGGCACAGTACTCACTGAGCCCTTGGATTACTTGTTTTGCAAACCCAAGTTGTTCAGATAAATAAATTACAAACAAAATGTTTCTGCATTTTTTAACAATCCTGCTTCCAGCATCTCCTCCCAGTCCTGCACCACGTCTCTGATGGGATGAGACAACAGCAAACCAAATCATTGGTGGATCTCCAACTAAAATGTCTCTTACTCTCTCTTTTGTCAGGATTGTTTCTAATCTGGTAAGGTTTGTATCAAAGTGTGCTACCTGTGAGAGTATAAGAGCTACATTCTCATAAACTGTCATGCCAATACAATGGAGGGACAAGACTGGGTCAGGAATAGGTGGTAAACAGTTCTGTGAGCTGACAATATCCCTTCTCAAGAGAGAAAAAAATAAATAATTAAAAAAGAAGTTATAAAATATTAGATTTTGCACCAGTGCTAGGATTTTTACCAAAGTATGCTAAGAGAAAATATTTTGAAAATTAATATAGACCCCTATACTAAGGATCTAATCCCATGTCATTGAATTTTCCATCAGTTCTTAGGTGCGCATGGAAATAAAGAACTGGACTTGACTCTAATAAATTTTATGTGCTCTCCTCAGAGACACAAGAGTCTGTAGAGTCCCTTTATCTCTCTACCTGAAAGGAACAAAACCGAGAGTTCTCAAACCAAAACATCACATAAGAAATCCCTCTCAACAGTCAGTTATATACTTCATTGCCAAGCTAGTATTATTAGGTTAGGATTGTTTTACGTTAAGCAAAACAAAAAAGGAAAAAAAAAAAACAAACCTCAGCCTACCAGTGACTTGTTCTTTTTCATAACTACACTCATCAGTAACCATTTACGACTGCATGTTTCTACCTCTAGTGTAAACGTGCCTCTACCTGTAACTGATCTGTTTATAAGGCTCCCATTGCTTGTTGCATGCTACTGACATGACAAATTTTCTTCCCTCCACTTATACAGAGTAGCAAAAAGAAGTATTTAAACAAAAGCAGCACATCACCAGTGCACATTCTCTTTTCTTGTCAGAATGGAACTGACAAAG
>WEIS01049535.1:0-34730 GCA_013389965.1 Todus mexicanus
ATATATATATTATATATAATATAACTGGTTTTTGTGAACCAGTGGTAGAAAGAGGTGGGAAACACTGATAGAACCACAGTATGGGAAGTCAAGAGGCAAGAATTTTATTTCTACCTCTTCTGTGGCTTGTTTATTTTCCTTTTGATGAATGAACTCATTTAACTGCTGTGCAAAATCCGGACAACGCTTTTTGCTCGGGCTTCGTCCGCTGGCCCAGAGCTTTCTGTAGAGAGTTTCCCACGTGAGGACAAATAGCTGTGGGATCGAAGTTGTTGGTTTAAGGTGCCTTGTTCCTGCTTAGGATGAACCTTGACATGACCACCGCAGTTAATTCACCTTTGTCAGTGTACTCGTTAACTTCTCGTGTTAACTCAGAACTGCGTTTGCGCTTGCTAAATAAAATGCTCTTGAGATTTACGAGCAAGGGGAGAAAAAACTGGTGGATTATATCTGTATAAAAATGCACGTCCCATGTGATGAGCCACAAACTGGAGGGGTTTGACCGTTAAGTTCTTTTTTTAATTGTATTGAATTATATTGAATTTAATGGTATCGAATTGTTTAATTTTGTTACATTTTTAACTAGTTTTTGAACCCAGGAAACCTTTACAGGCTGCTGACGTGTAGGGTCTCTTCACAAATGTTACAAATTAAAATTTCTCTTCTTTACTCTTAACAGCCCCGTTATGGGAATGCTGTTAATTAATGGCTAAAGAAGCAATTCTGAATTTTTATCAGCTCTCATTTGCTATTTCAGGCTTAAGCCCTATATCCTAAAGGCTTCTAGGTTCCAGTCGGTTTATTAATTATCTTGTCATTTTGTATAAATCACAAAGCTGGCTGATTTCTCTACTCGTTCTGGTGCCTCTCAACTCTACAGCCTCTCTCCCTTCTCCTCGTTTAGTGAATTTTGAATTGTGTTGTTCACATATTTGCTCGAAACATACTGGTCGAGTTCTACAAGAACTGGGATGCTCAGGTTATCGATTGAGAGGTGCTCAGCTTGTGATTAACCTCATTCTGCTGGCGCAGCAAAAGTCATGCTCTGCTGGGGGGTAAATACTTGGGAGTAATTTTTCTACCGAACTCGGTGCTGGTTGGATTCAGTTCAGTTTCGGGCAGGATCCGTTGAAAAAGGATTTTCCTCTCTTTTGGATGCTTTCAGTAGAAGATACCAGAAGAATTTGACACGCAAGTGAATAAATTAAGGTGTTAACTTTTTATCTCCTTCTAGTCTTAAGTTATTGACGTGCATTAGGCTACAAGAAGGATAAAGAAGGTCAGGGGTGTTGGGGGTGAACCCAAGAAATAGTTACTTCAAGAAGAGGGCTGAAGACTTGGGTTACTTGGGGAGGAAACCTCCTTACGCCAAGAATACCAAACCTTTGGAGTAGGTTAGGGAGGGGACTCCGTCACTGACGGTCTTTAAGAAGAAATCAGACGTGTCAGAAAGGCCCTGCTGTCGGTCGATCTCTCCCTCAGGAGCGTCAGACTGACAAGGTGACCTCTTGAGTCCTATCCAGCGCTGGTTTTAGTGATGCCAACAGGTAAAGAACGACGGGTTGTTTTTTCCAGGTTTATGCTGGTAGTCAAAAGGTAGTTGACAGTAACCCCAGCAACTGGTGGTTGTCTCTGAGCGCTCGTACGCGAGTCCTCTGCGTTACCTTGTTTGCTGCTGCCCGAGACTGTGCAGCTTTGATGTGAATCTGTTGCAGGCAAAGCATCTTGTATTTTCTTTGTGGGATGCTGATCTCAGCTTTGACTGTAAAGGTCACGGAGAGAAGATCTTTTCCGTAAATGACACTGTCCTGCTCTTCCATAGATGCAATTGTTACCTTGACAGGGCTTGAAAAACAGCCTTATAAACTGGTTACTGGCACGAGAGCAATTAGCTTCGTTATCGTTTCGTCACACGCTTACGAATGTCATGGAAGAAAACACTCAGGGCATCTACAGAAATTGTTGTGGACATTTGAATTAATCGGTGGTTACCTGGAAACATCAACCCATTTCCAGAAGTAAATAATAATTCCTTTTATTTTGCCCATGTGTTTCGACGATCCAGTTTAAGGATTGAAGTTTAGAAGAGGAATGGGGGCGGGAGGAGGGAGAGTATACGGCATTTGCTTCTCTGGTGGGGATATCCTGAGTCTGTCCTTTAACACTTCGTGAATATTAGATTGAGTTTACTTGTATTTCTTGGGTTGTGGATGGAAACAAAAATGTCATAGTTGAAGCCACTGTAAAACTTAGTTGAAGAATGGAGCCAAGAGAAGGAGCGGGATATAACACCAGATCCACGCTTCGCTTCCGTTTTCTGCGCGGAGTTCACGTCAGTATTTTGTTTTGATGACACATGGAGCTTTAGCACCGTGGATTTCATTCCCTCACTGATGGAAATTTGTTGCCTACCTGAAATTAAACCAGCGACCGCGTGGATTTCTTTAGAGCAGGCACCTTTAGAAGATCGCGCATGGCATACGTGATTAATTCTCAGATGGGGATTTAAATGAAGTGAAAGTTGGGTTGTGTGGCAGGCTACAAGCCCCTGCTTATTCGGCCTCGGTGGAAGGGGGCGAGTTCTTTGTGTGTCGGCAGCGCTGCTCGTCTCACGCTGTTTCTCTGCTTTCAGCAGCTAGTTCTGTGCTTTGCTCTCCTTTCATCAAAAGAGGAGGGGGAATTCTTGGACAGGAGTCTGTAGCTTTGGCTTCGTTTTTCAACCGAATCAGCTTTTTCTTCTCTTAAAGGCAAACAGAACCTTTAAACTGTTGCATAATCTGAGAACACGGGAGGTTTCCCTTCCTCGGGAACAAATTTTGGAGCTCTAGAATGTATTTATTTATCTGCGTGGCTTTTTGGAGATAAATGGGGAGTGCATTGAAGTGCTTTCTTTCCAAAGTCTTTGTTGCTTCTGTTGAAACAGATCTTGAACTCCAGTATTCTCAGGTGGGAGTAGCAACATTGGACATATTACACCAAGCAAGAGATCGTAGAGTGGAAGTACGGAAAGGGTGAGGGCTGCAGCAAGTCGTGGAACTAAATGTATCGTAAAGCACGCTTGCTTTTTAATACCTTCCTCTTGAAGTTTGATAGAAGTAGTAAAATAAGGCAAGACCTTGTGGGTTGTCGCGGAGTCAAGATCAATTTTGAAAAGCCAGGATGGAAATGGTGAGCCTTGAGAGAGGATTTGAAGCAGAGGCAAAACAAAATGGGGAAGGGGGAGCTGGGGTGCCCCCGTGCACACGATGTGAGCACTTAATGCTCAGCTGTCATGTGAAATACGATCGTTTTTTGGCCTCCGTCTGTTAAAGGAGTGTTTGAAGTGTTATGTTGAGCTTGTTCTGTGTTTTAACGTTTGTCTTCATAGCTTGTTCGTGTGGTGGATCTTAGGAGAAGGAGGTGAGTGAGTATGGACTTTTTTGTGGGTATTTTTAATATGATATAGAATGGAGATCTTAACCGAAGCTTGCCCTTCTTCCCCCAATTAAGTTAGAACAATCTAGTTGAAAGTTTTTGTAGAGCTACTGGTGGTGAGGCTGATGGTGGCCACGTGGGTACGTTTTGTGGTGACGTGCTTAGAAATCCCTCTTTGGATCCAGCGAATCTGCTCCGAATTCTGCTTTGTGGACAATGTTCTTCTGGTGTCCAAGCCACTGGGTGATGTTAAAATCGTTAGCTCTCGTGCGCCAATTATCCTGAAACACTTGAGGATTTCTAGCCTACTAAATCATCGTGGCATTTGTGTGGAAATCATGCCTTTAGTTGCTCTAGAATTCAGGAGCTGCCTGTATGTACAATTATCAGTAGCTGCTGCAGATAACTTTAGAATTATGTCTCGTTTCTGCTAAAGAAAATATTACATGGGTCCGTAAATTGCGGTTACTGTTCTTTGCCGGCACTTGAAGTCTTTCAAAGCTCTTTAAGGCTTCCGTGATTCTCTGTGGAGTTTTCTTGTGACCTATGGTAGTGCCAAAGGAGCCTCGTTAAGAGACCAGATCTGATCACATTCGGTGCTTTGTAAGGATGAAAGTGTTAATTCACTTCGCTGCTGCGGATCAGAGGTGGAAGGATAGCGAAGGGAAACGAATAATGTTGAGCTGCAGTGGTCCATCGTCAGCTTTGTGAAGCTGGAGAAGATGAATCACTGTATTGAAATGGAGCAGAGGATCTGGGAGAGGGTTAGGAGGAGAGGAATATGGAAAGTAAATTAACAGAGCGATGAGAAGAGAACAAAGAGGACAAGTTTTCTCGAGGAACGTGATCAAAGAGCTGTAAAGGTTGCTGCAAATGTAAGGAAGCTGAGGAATGAGCTCTGTGCCTGGAAAATACTTCAAGATTCTTGAATCCTATTCACTGGCTTCTGTCTCCAGTGGTATGCTGGTGAAGAAGGCAAACTGGAGAGGGGATGGACTGATACTGGAAGACAAAACATAAAATCTCCGCCAATTATATGGAGGTTTAGATCTACAAGTAAGATGCTCCGTCTTTTAATTGAAAACCTGGCAGGATTATGTGTGATTTTTAGGAGGAAAATAAGGCAAGACAGAGTGATAGATAAAACTGAGTCAAAAAAGATGAGGAAACAAATAGAGCTGGACCAAAAGGGTGACTTGAAAGAAGTCTGAAAAGGAATTATTTTCCACCACCAAAAAAATGTGTTAAACTTCGCATTTAAATGTTGTCAGTTTACTGAAAACCTTTCCCTTATGGAGGAGGGATGAGAAATTTCAAAAGCTATGAAAAACTCATTTTTTTTAAAAAAATATTTTGTTATCCACAGGGTAGATGTGCTTGGATTTTTTTTTTTACTTTAAAGCAGCTTTTGTAAGATACATGCACGGATTGTTGTTTTTTTTCCTTAGAAAACTTGAAATGAAAGCACAATCCTTTGCCTTAACCCAAACTGCTTTTAAGTTTAATCTCCTTTTGCCCACTTGAGAAGCTTTTTGGCTTTTATCCCTAGCAGAACGAGACTAATTGATGTTTTCGGAAGCGTTGCAACTGGTCAAACTGGAGTTGAGCACGGGAGAGTTCGTGTCGCCGCTTGCTGCCTGAGTAATTGATGAATGAAATGAATCAGTAAGGAAGCTGTGAAAACAAATCTCGGGAAGGATGTCAGCGTAAGGGAGATGAAATGATGTTTGGATCCTCTCTGACTGAATTACTCTCTTCGTAGCTAATGATCAGAAGAGAAACCCTTTCTCTGTGCTCTGGGCTTGCCGTCCAACGTCCAAGCGCAGCAGCGCGCGTTTTGTGCGCCCAATTTTACACGCATGGGTCGTTCTATTGAAAATCAGTGGAAATAACTTGTGTGGAAAATTTACCATGCTTGTAAATGTTTGTGTTATTGATGCCCGAGCAATTAAAATAATATTTTTCTAGGATCGGCGTTTGGAGCGTTTCTGATGTTGCGTGTTCAGTCAGTCCCGTGGTATCACACACACGATTACTTTAACAAACGCTTTAAGGGCGCTGTTGATGGAGCAAAGGAAGGTCGTTACTGTTGGCCCTGGTAATTAAAAATAGCTTTTGCCATATCAGAAAACATCTTCGATCAATGGGTGGTCTGTGAAGCAGTCTCACGAGTGATTCCCCTTTTAGTAAAGGACTTGTCCCGATGTCATTCCCGTTGTGTTCATTGGTGGTTTCCTCACAAATTGTCCCAAATCATGACTGATTCCATACAAATAGAGCAGATGGGAAGCTGGGGAAAGCTCTTGTTTGCTGCTTAGTCCGGTAGAGAGACCGGGACAGCTTAACAGGTTCTGTGTGAGCTTTAAAATCAGTGTTTGGAAGCAGGTCTGTTCCTCTTACGTGTTCAAGTTCTCGGTGGTGTTTTTCCCAATACGTGTTTCAGATGAGAGTCTGTGGCTCTTTTCTGTGGCTTTCAAGTAGAAACTTAAGTACTTCGGCTTTATTCTTTCAGTTTATTACAACTTAGATGAGCACTCAAAAGAAACCGTCGAGATTTCCTTAAAACACGTTTGTGTTACTTTATCTTGTATTTTCTTCTTGGGTGGAAATCTTCCAATAGCCTTTCTGTGTGGAAAAATTGCAGTAGCTAAGGTGAAGAAAGGTTCAGAAACAGCTCAGAAAAGCTGATTTCTAAGTGCTTAATCTGTAAGCTCAGGCTTCTGTGCTGCCTTTAGTATATATTTGTTGGAGAGGCAAAAGAGCAACTAACGAAGTAGCAGAACCAACTCTGTAGATGACTCCGCTCTGGAGTTCTTTTGGATCAATCATTTCCTTTGATTAGGAAAAACCCCAGAGCTCTTCCTGACCGTTGTGTTACGTGTGTGTGTTGAGCTATATCTGTATATATTTGTTACTTCATCTGAAATCTGTCTTGGCTGTCCTGGGATGTACATGCCCTGAGGAAATAAATGCTTTTCACTGGTTCCTCCCACACACTTTTGTGTTTTTTTTTCCAGGGAAGAGCTCATTCTAATTCTAGATGTGGACGCTGCTTGTATTTTGAATCACTCATCAAGTTTTTCAATACTCACCTCGTTGGTGTTGCCATTAAATGTACGTTAGCTGCATCAAAGGTTCGCTTCAGAATCCTCCTTTAACCCTCCTCCTTCTTCAAGAGACCAACCCCACACAACTTGGGAAATTCTTAGCTGACTTTGATGGGTTTTCTGGCAACTTGCTTTGTAAGGTATCTATTTGGAGTTCAAATGTAAGCCCCTGGCTTCTGCTTCTATCAACTTCTGTGGTGTTTTTATATTTATTTTTTTTTATTTATATTATTCATTCCCCCCGCTTCCAAGGACTTCTAGCTGAATATTTTGCACTTGTAAAATAGACCCTGTCCTGCAGCTCATTCCTTTGCCAAGGTTATCTTATCTTCGCGATAAGAATGTCAAGTTATTTGCTTTTAAGTTTGTTGGATAGTTGACTACTTTGATGTTAGGTCAAGAAAATATCCTAATCGATTCTAAATGGTCTTTTCAGATTTCATGTTTCATCCTGTATTGAGCACCTGCTGCTGAGAGCTGGAAAGTCTACCTGAGGTATGTGGAACAGCTCATCATTTTACTTCTCAGAGGGATTTATTCTGGGTGAAACGGTTCAAATTGAGGTTTTTTTTGTTGTTCTTTCCTTGTAATTATTGTTGATAATACTGATTTTTAAAAGGCACGTGTCAAAAGGTAATTTCTTGTGGTTTTTTTTCCTTGAGGCTTCTAGAATTGTCTTTCTCTGATGTCCAGTTTATGGCGCTTTTATTTGTCATGTAAGGGAGGAATTGGAAAGGTGTCTTCTCACCTACCAGGACTACTTAGCTGGACATTGTCTGACCAGACTGATGTGCTGGCTTTGAATGTTTCGCTCCATGATTCTCTCTTTCATGTCTTGCTTTTCTGTAGTATGTAAAAGTTTGTCTGAAGCAAAATCTTCACTATAGGGGCAATCGGTCTAATCTGAAGTGGTTTCGCTATAAGCAGGAGTAGAGAAGTTGGGTAACCACGGCGTTCTTTGTATTACAGGAATCTATTCCTGGTCTCCTATTATTCTGATTCCTTCTGACCCCTGTTCTGCCAGGGTGAACGGTTGTATTTGCAACCTTGAGTTTCATTCCTCAGTATACTTGGTATTTCTGACTTCTGCCTTTGTTGGTGCTGATGTGTAGAGGTGTTTGGAATATTCTTGTATTTCAGTGTGTCTACAATAACCTTGTTGGATCATTACTTTTTTTTCTTTTCTGGTTTGTGGGATGTTTGGTTCTTTTTTCTTTCTTTCTTCAGCCTTACCTGTGGTTGGTGATTTGGGAGCCTGTATTATTATTTATTTTTAATTATTATTGTTTAGACTTCGGCAGGTAGCAAAATTCATCTCCTGCTACTTTCACATCTGCCTTGCTGATGCGGAGAGCTGTATTTAAAACCTGTATATCGCCTATCTTAGGTTACGTTGATGTTCTCCTTGCCTGGGCTGTAATGCACTTGAGAACAAAGGAGATGTGAACCAGAGCCCTGATAGGATTCCAGACCTTCTACCTTGCAGTTGAGCTTCCGAATATTGCTTCTCCAGGATCTCTTCATATTTTCACCTTCAGAAAACAGCAGAAGGTCACTTAGTGTCTCCTGGTTCTCTAAATATGAAGGCGAAGATGTCTTTATTCTTCAGTAGCTTCTTTTGCTTAGCTTCTTCCTTCGTGAGGGGTCTGGGTGTTAGTCAGCCTTTCTTAAACTCCAGTTTCAAGTTTCTAATGACTAATTGCTTCTCCTTTCTGAGTTCTCCCTTCCCTTTTCTGGGATGATGTTAGTTTGTATTACACCATGAATTTTTTCCGTGGAATTCCACCTACTTTCACCATTCCAAGAAATAAGTTGAGTAGTTAAAAAAATATTAGTCTTTGGTTTTGTCACCTAAACTGGAAAAAACTCAAGGCGCTTCAGTTTGAACAACAAACGCAAGTGCTGATATTTTTTACCCATTAAAACTAAAATGTCTTGCTTTATAGATCATGTTAATTCTGAATTATGATTCAGATGGAAACCCCGGCATTTTAAAAATACTTTCTGAACGTGAAAAACTAAATGTGGGAAATCCAAAAAGCAAGGCCTTCAGACCTACAATTTCAAGGTTTTTTTTATGCTCCCTTTCATTTCGTTTGACCTTTTAAAAGGAGCAGCTACAACTGTCGTGATGTCTCGGGCAAAAAGACACACTTGTGTGTTTTGTGAACTGAAGCCATTTGTTCTTTGGACTGCACGGCCTGTAAGAGGCTGAAGTGAGTCATATCCTGGTAAAACCATGACAACTAAGTATTTATTAGTGTGTTAGGTAAATATCTTGCGGTACCTTCCTAGATAAGACTTGATGGAAAACCAGCCCTGCCAGTACCGAGGCTGTGAAATACTAATGGCGAGGAAGAAGAAACAAGGAAAAAAAAAGATCTGAAATAGAAATGTTGAGTATTTCTGACTTGTTGGGTTTACACTAGAGCGTCTCTATTGTTTCTGGCTGGGGATTTGGTAGCGGGAAGAGATTAGTGCTGGGTTTTGAAATTGGTATTATGCATGCAAATACTGGAATGACAGTTCCAGGGGAAATGACCCGAAATACGTACTGAATCTCTTGCTTACTCAGCTGCTTTCTAAACTGCTGCTGTAAGTCTTGTGTTCATATTGAAAAAATTAAAGCTCTTACGTGTATCATGGTAGATTTTTCATTAGGTGATCGTGGATTTTGTTCCATAGAACCACTGCCTTGTTCGGTACCAAAACCACGCTTGTCTTTTCAGAGCTTTCTTCAAGTCCTTCTCTTACAGGATGGATTTTTCCTGGGAAGTTTGCCGTGGTAGCACTGGCTGTACCCACTGATCTCACAGTGATTCTGATATCTATATTGGATGGAGTCATAGAACTTAGGATCCAAGGTTTCAGTTTGGGATCCACGCTCTGACGTGCTATTTTTTTTGTTGTGACACAGGATTTGCACTCAAAGGAGATTTCTCACTGGTTTGAATAGCCCCTGAAAGTACTCGGCAGATCTGTATTTAACCTCTCAGGTATCAAGGCAGGTGTCCATGAAAGAGGGAAGGATAGTGATTGTGGAAAACTGAACTCTGGTAACATCATCCAGGAACCTTGAATATGTAGATGACACTTAGTTGCTTCAGCTCATCAAGGATTCTTTGTCTTCTTCCAGATGCTGATGATTTACTCTGATTATTTATTAGCGAATGCAGAGGACATGGATCGATAAGGAGGGATTATGTGCAACAATTCTGTTTAGCTTTATAGTTCTGACTTGCTCCTCAGGCCAGACGTAATGCGCTGAATTGGTGCAGGGATTTTGTAGGTAAAAGTACACGGATCTTTGTTCAGGTATTTGGGGTGTGTGTGTTTTCAAAGCGGTTGGGCAGCCCTTGACAGTAGGTGGTGCTAGGGCTTCCACCTGAGAAGGAGCTTCCAAAAGATGGTCTCCTGATTGTATCCCTACTGCAAGTGACCTCAAATGCCTTCCAGCTTCACAGTTTTATTTTCCGGTGAAATTTAACTCGTATTTGATGAGCAACCTTGTTGTGTCCAGCATACAGCGCTCGTTTAAAAACAGTGTGAAAGGTTGATAGATTAGCGTTCCTTTTTCTCTTCCAATAAGAAACGCTGCCCCAGTTAAATCTATAAAGATCCATAATTTCCGTATATTTGGGATATTCTACTTGTAATCTTGTTCTAATACATCCAGGGCTTCTTCCCTTCAATACGAAATCTGTTTCAAAAGATTTTGGTTTGTCCTTACAGCTGTACAGAGTAACCAACTGATTCGCAAGTGTCAAGATAATTAATACGTGTTGCTCCTTGCCAAGAACTCCTGTGTGGTTATAGCTCCTCCTGGCTTCTGAAGGTGGAATTTTGCTGGCCTTGCTGGCTGCTTAATTTTTCTGGACTTCTGGGGCACTGGAGAGAATTACTTTTCCACTCAGGTTATGGTAAACTTCAACTTCTTCCAGGCAGGCTGGGTTCACACGTGTGTGCGAGTTCACCAGTGGTTGAGTGCAGAACATGCTCACCTCCCTGGCTGGGTTCTTGCTGCGAAGGGCTCTGCTCTCTATTCACAGGCATCACCAGAGTTTTAAAAGCCATGAACTTGAATGTGATGAACACGAGCGATGCCACGTGGTGCCGAAATGTCTTCCTCAGCTCTGTCCTGGCCTTTCCTCAGCATAGCTGTTGTTCCTCAGCCTGTCCCCAGAGCAACTGTTGCCTTTCACATAAGAGTAAATAAATTTCAGAGGGAAAATAAATTCCAGTGCTCGTGATACTCTCCTTATTGTCTCATCCCTCTGTGGAATTTAATAAAACCTCAGCCTGTCTGGATGATCTTGGAATACGTTACCGAGGTAGAATCAAATAGAGTTTTAGTTTTCCCTTCGGAGGTGCCAGAGGTCTTCTGTACACCAAACCAAACTATTTGTTTTGGTTGCTAGCCCTTCTGGTAGATGTGAACAGAGAAATAGAAAGCAGCAAACAAAGTCTGACTCTACATAGTGCTTCTTTGTAAAACGACTTGGATGGATCAGTAGTAGTAGATCCTGACAATGCCAGAGTAGCCATGTAATGCTCCCGCTGCTGCTGTTGGGACCTTCCAGACTGTTGCAACTGCAGATTGCTGAACTGATTTCTTGGTTAAATATCCGTGAAGCTTTTCTCCCCATGCCTCAGGGCACCAGCCTCTCTGTTGCAGTGTTGCTTGAGCTTGCAGATGTTGAGACCTTTCCACAGAATACTTTCTTCTTGTCACGGGGCAGCTCATTTGTTTTTTCCTTCATCCCAATGCTGCAAACGTGTCCGTGTTAAGGTTGGTGTCGCCACGTTGACATGTTCACGTCAGTAAGAGCAGCTCTTCTATCTGAAGTCGAGCATCCTTATACATGGTGGGGTTCTTTTGCTGTTATGGTGGTAGGCTTTTATTTATAGGCATAATGAAGGTGGATTCAACCCATTTTATTGGTCTAAAAAGGAAATCTACCTCTGTTTCACCCTGGCTATTCTGTTTCATCCCACTAATGTATTTAGCACTTCCCTAAAAATAGACTTGGAGCTTTTGGGAGTGCAGGGCTATATTTGCAGTGACGTTCGCTGTAGCTCTTGTTTCTATGAGAACTCTTGGCTTGCTAATGTATAATTGACTTTCGACGCTGCGTTTTGGTTAAGGGGTTCAGATCTCTGCTGCCTGTTACTTGCTTCAGAAGAAGCACAAGACTGTTTAACACTGGCCTAGGAGAGGTTCTGAAAGCAGCAGGAGATTGAATCATTCGCTGACACCATTCTTATACAGAATAATCGATGCTAATGTGCTCCTTGCTGCTAGGGGATGGACTTCTGAACTTCCCAGTATCTCAAACCCTTAGTGGATCACTCCGCGTCAGTTCTGCTCCTTGCAAAGTCTGTTGACCTTCGTGCTGCTAAAAAGAAAACTTAAAGAGGATTTTTTAAGAGCATCGATAAGATCAAAATCCGAACCAGACCATAACCTTCCCAAGGCTTGATAAATTCAATAATTGCCCGTAAACTGAGTTTGCCAGGTTTGCTCTTCTCCTTTGGGATAGTTACTGGTGTAGCAGCTTGAGTTGTAGTTGCAGACCAGGCTGGGATGAGTGTCCTTATAAGCAAAGGCAGATCAGTGGATATAAACGTACTGACAAGTCATAAAGTGTTGTGGACAAAATATTGGGCAGCTTGGTGGGCAGCTGGTGAGAACCCAAGGGTAGCCAGGGTTGGTTTGTGTGTGCTGTAGGAAGGGCAAGATCTGGGTTGTTTCCTGGCAGACGTTCATGGAGAACTTCAGAGGAAGAGAGGCGGTGTCGAGTGCGCCGCCTGAGACGGGTTTTAATTAGCGGTGCCCGAGATGCAGGGAATTGCACTCCCCGGGAAATTCAGGCCTTATAAATATTGTGCTGTGCTTAAAACCAGACCTGATGTTCCAGCTTAACCCTTTTCAGCATTGTATAAAGTGAACGATTACTTGTCTCCCTCTGTATTTGGCACCCCTTGTACACAAGTCCCAACATAATACTACGTGTTAAATTAACTTTTCCCCTTCTCTGCCTTAATTCTTGTTCACTTTTAATTCACTAGAACCTCCAGATTTTCTGTGGTGTTACTGTCTTGTTAGTAATTCATTTTACACAGGCAAGGTTGCGTGTTCTTATCTAGTTGTAAAGCTGGGGGAAAATCACGGGCAAGTGTTAGAAGCCTCTGATGTGACATCTTTCCTTGCCCTGTATTTATAAGACACGTTACCAGCTAAATGTGAATATAACTGTAAATCCTTTCAGATCAGCCTGACTCCCCTTTACGTCTAGAAGCTTGTAGATAATTTGATTTACTTATTGCCTCCTTTCTTTGGGGCCTTGAGTTGCGTGAGGCTTCCTAATACATCATCATTCTTTACATGCCAATTTCTTTAGAAACTGTGAAGGTTTGAAAATAGCGCTGTGTTTTTGTGTGCTCGAATTTCCTTGAATCCATTTACAGTAGTGAGAATTGGCAGAAATAGTGATCTATTTTTGATTTTTATTGTGTCCTGTCCACATACGCTGCTGCCTTGGGTATAGAGTAGATGACTATCAGAAGTGACGTGGTTTCTTCTGCTTGTTTCTTGCTGGTAACTATGATTCACTAGTTTTATTATATTATTTTTTTTTCCTGCTGCAAGTAGTAAAGCAGAGAACTTGAATTCTTACGACAAGATTCTGACCAAATGCAGCCTGGGCAGCGTTTCCTTGTTAAGGTGGATGAAGACGACATGAGAAAGCAATAAGAGTTTATAACTGCACCGATAAATCAATGCATTAAATGAAATATAACGCTCTGTACCAGGAGGAAGACTCAACTGCCGAGCACGAGTTACTAATAGCTCTTCCAGGTACCACTGGAATACTGCCCTTAGCAACACGTGGGAGGTCTGTTGTAGCACGTTCCACTCCCAGTTGTATTGTGGCAAGTGAAGTCTTTAAATTGCCAACCAAGATTCCCATTTAATTTAAAAAAAAGAGCTCATTTCTTATTTTAGTAAAATAGTATTTCAAATGTGGAAGGGAAAAGGGTGCTTAAAGTCCTGATTGTCAACAGGACTCCAGGTTTGCCATTCCAGGTTATTTTTGTATCTGTGTTAAGCAGGTTGTTGTGTTGCCATTTCCCTCTTTCAGGATCAGTCTACTCGGTTTAACTTTCAGGATAGGATGCTAAAAGCTTGGCAGAATCATATTAGGTGAGAAGGTCCGAAGGAATCGAGGCAGCTGTGATCATGGAGTTCCTCCTTTCAGCTTATTCCTTCACTTTAAATGATCTCTGCAAGAGCAATATCCAAAAGGAATGGTAGGTTTTCCTCGTAATATAATAGTGCATTTTAATTTTCTCCTGTTTCTGGAAGTCTTTTTGTGTTGTTTTGCTAGTGGTCATATTCCTGGGAATCTGAACCCATTGCGTCATAGTTATTTTAAGCAGAACAATTCAGGTTGTACTCCTCTTACAAATCATCTGATAGATAAATTTGAGTTGGACTCTTACGGTGAATAATTTACCTCAGAAGCCTTTGCATAATAATTTTTGGGTTTGGGAAACAAAAGAAGCAAACAGGATTTTAACTTGCACCTCCTTTTTGCCTTGTTTTAGGGGATATGCATTCATCTTTCTTTAATGCCCTACAAAAATTCCTGAGCAGAGGATATATTTCCAGCCCGAGTCCTCGTGCTTCCAGCTCTCTGCTAAATCCTAACCAGATGTGACCCTACATGAAGGTGGTCGTTAAACAATGACCTCTACATCTTTTCATGGGGGACTTTTTTGGGTGGCTTTCTCGTTTTTTAGTTGAAGAGGCCCACTTCCTCCAGGATATCTGGTGTACATGTAGGTAGACACTGAAGAAAAGGAACATCTGGTGGTGGTGGTGAAATCTGGGCTTCAGTTGCAAGGTTTCCTGTTGATAAGATTTGAAGAGAAACCAAGCTAAAGCTACCTGGAAGATTTGCTTGGGATGTGTGTAAATGTATATGAGACTTTCACCAGTTACTCTTCTACTTGTTGAAGGAGTAGGGTTAGAACTCTATACTAAATGCAGACTTCCAGCAACTACTGAATCCGGATACTAATATAAGGGATTAATTTTTTGGATGTTGTTTTTTGGTAACAATCACTTAGCTTTGGAGACATAACATAGATGTCCATAACATATAACATAAATGCAGCTCTGTCCCTGGAAAGGAGAAGGATTGATGTAAGGAAAACTAAGTTACGTGGCTTAATATACAGCTGGGCTCTGTGTCCATAGTGCTGAGAGCAGAAGAACCAGCTGCCATCGCTGCGGTAACCGTGCAAACAGCGTGAGTAACATGGCTCAGAAGATGCTGGTTTAGCTTTTCCAACTAAAGCTCCTACTTGAAGGTATCATCGTCCAAAGAGACTTTATGGTGGCCATATTCAGGGGAGCGTTGCAGATTTAAAAAGCAGCTGAAATGCACAAGGATTAATTGTTCTTTTAGCATCAAATCCCTTTCCTAACGCAAGTTGAGCGTCCCCGTGTTCTTAGTGGGTGAAGTGTGGAAGGACTAAGGTGAGGAGGGAGGGTTGTATTCAACCAGAAGACTCATCTATTTTCTAAGGACGAAACAACGTAACCCGTTGAAATTCCTCTCCTGGTTTCTCTTTTTAAAGAAAATATTTAATCCCTAAATTTGCATCGGAACTGTAAAATATTTGTGTCAGGAAAAAATAATTTCTTATGTCATTTGGGTGATTTGGGTGGAGTTTACATTAACTTCGTTACTATAGCATGAACTTTCTATTTTTTCCCCTTTGAAATAATGTTTCAAGAGGAATTAGTGGGAATCTGTGAACATTTGAAAAGGAAAGGCCCAAAGCTTGGCCTCAGGTCTGGAATTTTGGTTCTTAATAGAAGTCATAGTTAATTATAGAAGATGATAGAAACTAAACAAATTACTTATTGCTTTGGGGGACGATAGAACTATTATTTTTCTCAGTCCTCTTTAAGTGGCAGCAATGCAGAATTTCTGCAAACTGGCACATTTCAGTTAATTTTCATCTCTGGAGAGTCCCTATTTTCTGTATAGCTGGTCTCGTGAGCAGGTCACATGCAATCTGTTCGGGAAATCCTGGTAACTTTGCGTTTGCTTATTTTTACCGTTCTCTTGTATCACTAAAATCGGTTTTGAAGCAAAGGAGGTTTCTTGATTTGTCCAGCATTATCTCAAATTTCTGAAGAATGCAGAAATTTGAAGGAGAGAAGGGAGTAAAGGATGTGAGCAGCCCAAGGCCAAGGAAACCTCTCCAAGCCGACTTTATTCCCTGTGGTAGGAAGAGAAATACGCAGGGGGGAAAAAAACCCATGGATTTGGATTTTTGGATCATAGAATCATAGAATGGTTTGGGTTGGAAGAAACCTCTAAAGGTAAAGTCTTTTATGCAAGTAATGGCCATTCATAGCTTCAATGGGGTGATTCTTCTCAGATTTTTGTTAAAAAGAGGAGATATTTTGAAAAATACGGATATATTCCTAGTATCTAATTGCTGAGGCTGTTGCTAGTGCCCACCGGTATTTATTTCACTTTGTGGCTTATAATATGTACACTTCGTAGATAATTTCTGTTACATTTTCAACTTCTACACACACTGCAGATTAAATATTGATTTGGGCATTGCTGACTTTTAAAGCTTCAAGGCATTTCTGAGTTGTGGTTCATTGATCTCCAGCTCCATCCACAGTGGTTCTGACGCAGGGCATCAGAATTACAGATTACGGGGTGTTTTACACACGCGGTTCACATATTTAACAGCTTTTATGAATTCGTTTTGCTGGGCAAGTTTCTCTTTAAAAAGCTCGTAAATACGAAGTGAAGATAAGGATAGAACAAAATAAGAAATAACAGCTGCTAACAAGCTTTCCAATGTCAAAGTAATGTTATTTTACGTGTATAATACTTGGAAATTCCCCACTTTTCCCATTCGCACTGTCCATCTCAGTTTCCCGAAGCTCCAAACATGAGACTTCAGTTTTTCTGGAGCTTTCAGTCACAAACGTCCGTATTTAGCCAGTAATCGGGGCTGTAATCCAGTTCTTGAGGTTTCTGTTAGCTTATTCTCACAGTTTATACATGTGGATTAAATAAATATCATCATCTGTCGTGGTTTTCTTGAGTGAGAGGATTTTGTCCCTAAAAATAAAATTTTTCGTGGCTGTTATCTGAGGCCATGTGAGTTGTTTTTAATATTTTATGTTGCTGAAAAGCGCTTGGATGCATTTTCCTTTGGTTCTTTATCCACGTTAACAGTTGACCGCATTTCATTTGAGTAACGTGCCCGTCTCTGAAGGAAGGGTGTTGGGGTGAAGGTCCACCAGGAGTGTGGTTTGGGTCATAATGTAAGAGATGCAAGTCCACCAGAAGCTCTGTTCCATAGAGGGCAGCTGTCGAGTTCAGCTGTTGAAATGAGCTGCTTGCTACCTAGACGTCTCATCTCTGATGATGGTGAGCTGATCAAAGGTAACTCACTGAGGTTGTCTTCAACAGGGAGAGTTGGGGGTTCCTTGTTCTTTTTGTCTTTGAGATGTCCTTCAAAAAGCCGATGCCAGAAGGGAGAGCCACATTGGCCTTGGGACATCAGATGTAGCAGGTTGAATCCTACGAGAGCCTGAGCCTGGCACTCATACCACAAGAAGCAGAGGATCCCCTTCCCTCTTGCCACCAGGAGGAAGGAGGGGACCTAAGAGATGAGGAGGGAATGGAAACAAGTCTCTTTGATCCCCTTCCAGCCTCCCTCAGCTTCCCAATTGCTTTTGCACAACAGATACAGGGCCCTGGAACTTGAAGGCCGGGCAGATGAGGATGAAGGTCTATCCAGGGAGATGCCTGGAGTGAGTCAGCCAGCCCCATGCGTTAGGGCTACTTGTGTTGAGAAAAAGGAAGGTCGTTGTTACAGGCGATTCCCTTCTTGGGGGAGCAGGTTGAGGGAGGTGATTCTGCTCTGCTCTGAGACCCCACGTGGAGCGCTGTGTCCAGCTCTGGGCTCCACAGTGCGAGAAAGACACGGACCTGTTGGAGCAGATCCAGAGGAGGCCATGAAGAGGATGAGAGGGCTGGAAATTCTCTGCTGAGAGGAAAGGCTGCGACAGTTGGGGTTGTTGTGCCTGGAGGAGACTTTACTGCAACTTTTCAACACTTTCTCCAAGAACTTGTGCCTTTCTTCTTAGGTGGGATTGCAGCAGATAAATACAAAGTAGAAATCACGGAATTGGAGTTGAGATCATAGGTTGTCAGCACACGTGACCCAAAATTCCTTTGTGTGTCACAAATGCTTAGTTTGCAGATTGATGCAATCTCTCTTAACCATCCCAGAGCTGACGCCGGCCCAACTACGCGCTGCAGTTCTTTAATTTGATCTCTGGCCGCGTATCAGCGAAGATGGATGTGGTCAGTTGTGCTTAACCACCGACATCCTTGGGCAGTAGCTGGATGATTTTGTGCCAGAACGGCTTTGACGTTTTCGAGCAAGTTGAAGTTAACGTCTGCTCCGAACCTGGTTAGATCTTGACCAGCTTGCGCTGAAAATGAGTCTCTTTGTAATAATTATTGGAATTTTGAATAAGGTTGGGGTTTTTTTATAATTTAGACCTTAAGCTATTTGCTTTCTCATTTATGCACCAAGTCTGAACTAGAATTATTTTTATTGAGGGCGAGTTTTAAGATACCTTCGGCAATTCAGAGAGGGAAGGGTGAGGAAAAGAGGTCTTGATGAACGCGGTGTTGTACCAATATTTTGATGAATTTTTATTTTTGTATAGGCATTGCATGTGTACTCTGCACATTATGGGAGAGAGAAAATACTGTTACCACGCATTCCAAGTAATACCGTGTGCTAGGAGGGACCTGACACTTCGTACGGGATAAATTGAAAACTAGCTCAGAGTGTAATTAAAAAATGGTTCCCAGTCTTCGTGTTACTGAGGTTGAAAGTGCACGAAGCAACTGTCAGGTCAGTTCTAGATAACCACCCTGACCAAGTTTCTTTGTACTCGTGGAGGATTTGGTGGCGTCTGACTTTGCCTGAGTTGGATGAGGAGCAGAGAAAGCTGGAGAGCTTTTTGGTGGTCTGTCCTCCTTCCATGGCCAACGAATGGTCAGAAAAGGTAAAGACTTGTAGAGAACAGTCCTCAAATAATTGATCCTTGTTTGAAATAACGAACGAGGTGAGCTGGCCTTGGTTGTTCAGGCATGTGGAATGGTGGGGTGATGAATAAACCACAATATCAGAATTGGTAAAAGCTCAACGGTGCTTTTTCTTGGCGTAGGCTTTATCATTATTGCTGCGCTTTCCTACAGATTATTTGGTGGTACAAAAGATTCAGGCTTTACTGCCTCCTAGCACTCGTTACTGAGGCAAAAAAAGCACGGATTTCTTTGTGGCTTTGAATTCTTATCTTTGTGCAGAAAATATTTGCTCACCGAGTCCAACCTACACACGGGGCCGTACCAAAGGCACTTATGTAACGAGGAGCTTTGTGGCCCTTTTCTGTTTATTCTTAAAGGATTACATCATGACTTGCTTGATTTCTGCCAATGCCCATCACAGCTGACTTGCCTTGCTGATAAGGAATCATTTTAAATAGACCTGTAATGCTCTGTACTGAACTCCTTATCGATAAAAGGTAAGTCAGAGTTACCGAGAGACTTCACGATCCTTCAGCTAAGGAAGTAATGAGCGTGTTTAGTGAATAGCGCTCGTCAGGATTCCCTTCCCCGCTGCTGACCTTAAAATTGGCTTGTTAGTTCTCGGCGAGGAAAATTGGTTTGACAGCCCTGAAGGCAGAAGTGTGCGTTTCACAGTGCAAATAGCGCTGTCGTGCCACGACCTCAGCACTGGGATGACAAGAGCTGCTTCTTGGAGAACCAGCTCCGGTCTCGCCCCAGGATTGTTTGGGTACCTCCAGCTCTGGCTGCCAGACAGGGCTGATGAGTAGACGTGGCTCCTGGAACACGTGTTCACTTCTACCTTCAAACCATTGTGTGCACCTCCGAAGATTGTTGTACGGCGTCTTTTTGTCCTTGTCTTTTGAGGTTTCTCTGGATAACTTCATTAGTTTAAATAGAACCTTGATATGGTTTTGGGGTAGGGTCGTAAGCTGCTCGTGAGCTCACAGGAGGCAGCGGGGACTTGGTCTTGTGTTCTCTTCTGACCCACGTATTTATCCAACTGGTTTTGGCCAGAAACCTACACAGAGATGTAAAGTGTGTGTAAATTGAGCATTGTCTTCGCTGTTGCTGTTCTTTCTCCCTTACGTCCATAGAATTTGTCAGTATCGGATGAAATAATACAAGATTTGCCTTCAGAAGTCACAGTCATGGCTTGTGTAGGAGGCACAACCTGGGTTAGCTGCCGGGGAGGTAATCGCACTGTTAACTAGAAGCCACAGCTCGTAGACACGGTTTTGAGTCTACAGACTCCCGAGTTCACAGCATATCTAATGTTTATCTGCCGCCGAACATGTAATGAATCTTAAATCTTTCCGCAAGTTATTTCTGGTGGTCTTAATCTCCTTCACGCCAGAGGCAGAGAGAAATAACGCTTTCAATTGTGGCAAATTAAGTTTCTACCGTGCATTAAATTGATTAAGTGGAGCAGCAGATTAAGGCGAAAAATACCATCTTCAATTGCAGTTCGGGCCTGATGGGATCTTAATGATGCCGAGCTGACATTTTTCAGTGGGTTTGTGGATATGAGAATCCGTTTATCTTACTACAGACGTCGTGCTGCCGTATTCCAGCCAAACTGCGCGACTCGCTCCCTTCGCCCATCTGAGGAACGGCCGCGTTTGGGAGTCGCAGCCACCAGCCTACGGAAGCTGCACGCGTGTTGTGTTCTGTCAAGCCAACTGGGTCTCTTGTTTGATCATGTTCTCGCAGAGAACAGACGCGTCGGGGGTTTTCCTTTTTCCACCGCTGACGCTGGCTTTTCAGAGTCGCTCTCTGACGGCGACATGACAGAACCAATTAGGAGAAGAAAGCCCATCTCATGTTGTGGACTGAAATTCTTCTGTCTGCAGTCTTGTTCCCCCCACTACTCCCCTTTTTTTCCCTTCGTAATCTAGTTTTTGTCAGTCGGCTCCTTCGGTTGCTTTGTCCTGGTGTATGCGTCTGATTTTTCTTTTGCTGTTTTTTTTTCTCCTGCTTGTGATTCCTTCCTACCTCACTTGTCATCTCTGTTGCTGTCTTAATCTATCGCCTGTCTCCGCTTCCATCTGGAAAACTGCGTAAAATGGGACAGAGAGGCAGAGGAGGAGCCAGGGAAAAGATTTCTCTCTATTTCTGCCTTGGGTTGGGGTAAGGAGGGAACCGACCTAACACAAATACTGCTATCATAAAACACAGCAAGGAAAATTGTCAGTTTAGATAAATACATAATATATAGCTCTATAATAATTCTTTTGCCCTTTCCTGAATTGTTGTCGTTGCTTCTGTTGCCCCTAAAATTCCTGTTTAAGACCTTGAGGTTGACTCTGTGTCATCTTGGTGTAAAAATGACGATGTCTTCTTNACATTTCATCACGTTTATCGGGGCAGATTTCGGTGCGGCTGCTGTCAAGCTCGCTTTGAACGCCTTCCAGTAATCCTATTGAGATCGATAAAAGGGTTTATTTTTTAGGCACTAAGTAAGTTAAGTCTTTTCATTCAGGCAAGTGCTAACTAGTAATGGCCCTTTTTTTGAGGGGGGAAGTACAATGTATGTGCCAAGGTGATAATCTTTGCTTAAACTGTTGACAAACTACATTTTGAGTGCTCTCCACTGTCTTAAATTTTGACCTCCCTCCTTCCTGGCTGCCTTGATTATCTTCAACCTTCTTTCACTTTTCTAGAAGGTTCTATAACTTCAAATGAGGGGAAAAAAAAACCCCCAAACTTTAAAACTCTAATTCTAGCTTCTGAAAAAAAAACCTGCTGTAACAATGGAATCCATGTGTGGGCCATAACCATGGAAACGGCAGAATTTGACAGTGGTGGAACATGAAGGGAAATGACTGGCCTGGCTTTCGAAGGATTTGTCTTTATTGGAAAAAATCAACAACAACAGAAAAACCCACGCTGAGAAAAAACCCCAACCCAAATCACACCCCCCAAAACTGGCAAAATGCTGTTGCAGGACACCAAAAAAGAATCTTCGGGTGGTTTTTTGTTCCGCTGTTAGTCTGTTGCTCTGCATTTTTTTAACTACTTATCCTTTTCAAAACAAAACAACCCCAAACTGCCTAAAAAAAAAGCGAAAGAGCAAAGAAAGCAGTTTTCTCTCACCTTGTGGTCTGGGATGTCTAGCTTCATTTGAGTTATTTTTATTTTAGCCTTTTACCTGAAGTACTTTCTTCTGATTCTCTCCCGTTCTTGGTTGTCTCCTCGGTATTCCTTTCTGTACCTGGAAAAAACATCTCTTTTCCATTCCGAAACCTCTCTGTGCTCCTGCCGAGTTCCTGCCATGCCTCGAGTGCCAAACACGCCTTGCCGGCGTGCGGAGCTGATTGGTATTGGAGTATGGGAAAGACCCAATCCTGTCACCTCCTGAAAACGTGGGTGGCTCGTGGTGGCCCCCTGCATGTCACGAGTCCATCACGGAGAGCGACAGGGGAAATTTGACGCTAACAAGCAACGTCAAGACAATGTCTTCTGTGGAAAAACATTCCACTAAACCTATCGCTTTTAAGAGCAAGCACTGCGTAGCACCGATGTGGGGGGAGAGGAGGAACTAGACAGGTGTCGAGCGCACGTCTCCAGCTTTCCCCAAGCTCGCCCCAGGGCCCGAATTGTTCGGTTCGTAAAATGTCACAATATTTCCATCAGGATTCTGTGATCACAGGTCATAGCGCTGGAGCTAGTCCAGATAGATCTGAACCGTTGCCAGCACGCGAGATGTCCCTCCTGCAAGATCTGAAGTGGTTTTAAGGTTTCCTGGATTTGTTCAGAGTTAGACGTGTCTCCTTTTGCTCTAGGCCATTAAAGGATAAGAACATTCCTGTAAGGTAGCTGAGACATTCTTAAAGCAGCACTGCTGGCTGTGTAGGGTTTCTTGCAGGTTATGTCTAAAGCGTGTGACTGTCCTACATCTTTACAGAGCCGTGACTGGGAGTTTTAGAGCAAAGGAATCACAGAATCATTGAGGCTGGGAAAGACCCTTTAATGTCAAGCACAACTCTTAACCCAGCCCTGCCAGGGCACCACTAACCCATATCCCTCAGCACCCCATCTACACGGCTTTTAAACCCCTTCAGGGATGGGGACCCCACCCCTGCCCTGGGCAGCCTGGGCCAGGCCTTGACAACCCTTTTGGAGAAGAGTTTTGTGCTAATCTGGTGCAACTTGAGGCTATTTTCTCTTGTCTCAGCACTTGTTCCTTGGGAGAAAAGACCGACTGCCCTCAGCTCCAACCTGCTGTCGGGGAGTTGTGGAGAGCCAGAAGGTCTCCCCTGAGCCTCCTTTGCTCCAGGCTCAACACCCCCAGGTCCCTCAGCCGCTCCTCCCCAGCCTCCTGCTCTAGCCCCTTGCTCAGCTCCGTTGCCCTTCTCTGGCCACGCTCCAGCCCCACAAGGTCCTTCTTGTAGCGAGGGGCCCAAAACCATATCCAGGATTTGAGGTGCAGCCTCCCCAGCACCAAGTTCAGGGGGATGATCCCTTTCCTAGTCCTGCTGACTACACTATTGATGATACAAGAGCTGCTGCTGGATGAGGCCGGTGATCCTCCAGCTGACCCATGTGCCTTGGTGGCAGTGGAAGATCTTGTGTTCATAGAGCTCGTGTGCTTGGCCCTGTGTTTCCTTGGCATCCCCGTGTGCCAGGGACACCAGCTGGTACCTCCCTGACTACTCTTTGTCATTTTCCCTTTGTCAACTCGCTGTGAATCTGACAACTGCCATCCAACGTGCTGATGGAACCTACCTCCATGCCCTTCTCTAGCAGGAACTTCAAGAAGCTGTGAAGAGATGCACTCCTACTGGCTTGAAGCTAAACTCCAGTAGTTTTCCTCAGTTGCTTCCTATTCCTCATACTATTTTTCCTCTTTTTTTTTTTTCTCCCCCTGCTTATAAGTTGTGGTCATATCCATTATGAACCTCATGTTCTCCCAGCTGAGAGGTCCCAGATATGTTCCAGCCTTACACAGCAGCTGCTTCATCCCTCGATCACTTCAACTTCCCTGCTCTAGACATTCTCGAACTCCACTTTGTGTTCCTTCTGGAGAGACTAGAACTGCTCACAAACGTGGATGCTTCAGTGTTTCTCACAGCAATATGTTTAAGTATCGTGTTTTTCAGTACCCTTCCTAATGACACAAAATGTTTTACTGCCTTTTTTTGGTCAGCTACTCCACTGGGAGCTGATGATTTCAGAGAAAACAGTGACTCAGCTTTCCTCCCGCAGTTGGAACTGGAGAAAGTGTGAGTGTGAAGCGGTTAGCGACGTATTGCTCAGAGTATTTTTTCCCCTAAATACATTACGTCACATCTATACGTTGAAGTGTATCTGCTGGCCTTTAGCAGCTTGCTTCGTTTTGTGAGATCCTTCTGGATTTTTTTTTTTCACTCCTATTAGCATGACTTTTGCCTACCTGTAAGAGCTTAAAACTTGAAGGTTTCTTGTACTCATTTTTTGGATACTGAGTAAAACCAGCTCCTGAAGGCCCTGCTCCAGTCTCTTCTCTGTCTGTACCTCAACTATATGCTACTTGTGTAGGTGCTGAGAGTAAATTATTTACCTGAGCTGCTCAGACAGTGCTTGTTCTGTGGCTCAGTGTGTAAAGGGATTGATCCCTCCTGCCCCTGAGTAATGACCGAGTCGTTTCTCTTGCTCTTATCCTCCTTGAACATAGCTTCCACCAGAACCTTTCCATTGACTACGTTACTGTTCAGTACGCCAGGTCTAAAACTTGGCTACTGGTGTGACTGGGTAAATAACTTGTGGACGTGCTCAGTGATGCGCCGTAAATGACTTTGAAGTTTCCAGGTGCATACCCTTTTAGTTCAGGGCAGAGTTCAGCCGAGATGGAGGAAAAACGCACCCGGATTACTCCTCTCAGCATCTTAAACAGCATTTGCATTTCTTCCCTTTGAAAAACTAGTATTAAAAAAAATCATAAGCAAATTTACGAGAAGTTTTTTCTCAGTGAGAGAGGAAATAATCTTTCAACAGTTTCAAATAGCTGCTTTTTTTTTTTTCCCCCTAGATCCTGTAAACTGAAGAGACTTAGTATCACTTTTGTTTTTAAATCACAGCGGGTGGGAAGCAGCAGACAGGTGTAACCAGAAGGCTGGGGGCAGTGAGGGGCACACAACAGTTAATTAACTACTGATCTGTCGATTTGTTGTCAGTTCTGGAAGCAAATACAAGCTGAACGTGTTCTGAGGTACAGGATGAGTTATCTGACAGTGACACTTGTACTGCTGTAATAACGTTTGCGCATCTTTAAAGCTGTGGGAGGGATGTCGGATAAGGGGCGGTCACACCGGTGCCTGTTTGAAAAAACCCCTTAGTGTTCTGTGCTGTACATCATTTGGTCCTCTAATTTTTCCTTGCCTTAATTTGGTGTTGCTTTTGTGTTTCAGAGGCAGCACCTTAAACAAAAGCGCTCGGGAATATAAGGCAGGCTGGGCACGTTTCCCGAGGAGGGTCTCGGAGCGGTTCGTTCTTGGCTGCTTGCTCGTTAACCTTTTCAACAGGCGTAAATGAAAGTATTAAATCATTACCGCTGATATTTGCCGTTGAAGCAAAGATTTAAATAAGGATAATAAAGGGCCGCAGTGCAATGTGGATCCCCTATAAAGTAGGGTTAGAAGCGAAAGATGTGTGGCCTTGTACACTGCATTTCTTCTGGTCTGACTAAAGCGTAAAAATAAACGTGCTGGCAAGTGTTGTAGATGGAGGTGCCTGTCCTGTAATGGTCCCACTTCATCTCTCCCCAGGTTTTGCAGTTAATTCAGAGTGTTCAGCTGCTGCTGTGCCTGAGGCAAAGACAATAAATAACCGGGGGAAAAAATATTTAAGCAAGCGAATGGTATTTTTAGGGCTGTTGTGATTGACGTATGAAAACGGTGTCGGGTATTGGCGTTTGCACATCGGGGGAGCTACTGAAAACAAAAATAGTTGGAGCATTTAAAGATTTAAAAGGACGATCAAAGGTTTAGAAAAAATGGGCATTTATAGGGAGCTGCTTCTCTGTCTCATTCTACACAACTAATACAAGAAAAGATTATATTGAGTTGCTCTTGAAAATTGCCCTAAAATTGCCATAATGGGCGATGATACAACAAAGGGCTATTAACATTCAACTCTGCAGATTGCTACATTAAGGACAGGTTAGATTTAGATCAGAAATAAGGGATGCACTTTTAATGATGAAGGAAGAACCCCATGAACATACACAGAACAATTAATTGGTGGTTTTCTGCAATCTTTTAATCAGGTTGTAGAACTTTTTACCAGTTCTCCCTCAGCGGGATGAATTTGTGATATCTTCAAGGTCTTTGCTCGATTGATCGTGGATAAATCCTTGAGTTTCTCAAGAAAGGGAATTATGCAAAGCAGGGTGGGGTTTTTTTTTTGAAAGGTAACTTGTGTTTTCTGCTTACTTATTTGCTTCTTAAGGAAAAAGCTTGATGATGAGATCTCAATTTCATTAAAGATTAGAGGAACATCCAGCTGCCTTTTTAGCCTGCCAGAGATTAATAGGAAGGGAGACTTCCAGGCTGTTGAATCCAGCCTCCAAGACAACATCCTTCAGCAGCAGGTATGCACAGGCTAAAAGCTGAAGACGTGTGTATATTCCTAAATGATTTTGGTAGATAAATAGGAAAGGCTCATCTTGTGTTGAGTCTGTGATATTCCTCGCTCAGTTGGAAGGATTGTTGTCAAAGGACATTCGCTACTCGGCCTCCCGGAGACTGTGGTCTGTGGTTCCTCGTGTGCTGCGAGCTTTTACTCTGCCCTGGAATGAGAGATTGGTTCATGAACTGAATATCTGAATTAATTTCAAGGGAAGGCTGTTAGGTTTGAGGCAGTCTGTTCCTGCGACAGGAGAACCAGGATTAAATGTCTTGTGGTCTGCTGCTCACCACAGCCCTGGAAGGAGATCAGTGCTGCTGGCGGAGTGAGAGCCTGAGCCTCTGTACTTGTCCGTGGAGCCATATTCTCATTTTACCTTGAGGTAGGAACACGACACCAAATATTCCCGTTTCAATGGTTAGATGTTACTCTTGGAAAGAAGATGTAACGTTGCGGCTCCGTTTCCAAGAAGACGTTTGAGGAAACTCTGCAATGCAAAATGCATGGTTTCAGAAGAACAAATAGAGACTTAGAGATATCCGGTGCTCAAGGCATCCATAAATCAAAGAAAAAAATGATTTGTGATGGGATCCACAAAGCTTATGTGAAGACTGCACTGCCCCAAACCATCTCAATAGGGACAGAAGTAATAGTAGCATTCCCTCTTTAAAATACAGCCTTTTTTTGTTCCTCGGTGAATTCTTACAGATAATTCATAGAATCATAGAACACCAGATTGGGAGGGACCTCAAGGATCATCTAGTTGAACCTCCTAATAGAATCATAGAATCATAGAACAATTAAGGCTGGAAAAGACCTCTTAGATCATCGAGTCCAGCCTATGACCTACCACCACCGCTCAGCTAAACCCTGCCACTAGGTGTGGCATCCAGTCTGGCCTTAAACACCTCCAGGGACGGTGACTCCACCACCTCCCTGGGCAGCCCATTCCAATGTTTTATCCTCCTTTCTGTGAGGAAGAGCTTCCGAATATCCAACCTAAACCTCCCCTGGTGCAGCTTCAGGCCGTGCCCTCTCGTCCTGTCACAAATTGCCTGGGAGAAGAGCCCATCCCCCTCCTGTCTACACCTTCCCTTCAGGGAGTTGTAGAGAGTGATAAGGTAAAAAAAAAATTAAATAATTAAAATAATTGGTTTACTTGGCAAGTTTTCTTTGACTGAGGAACTTTTTTTATTCTGTAGCACCTCTAAGGTCAGTTCAGCTCCTTTCCTGTGTTGTTGCCATCAGTGTGTGGTATTACAGAAACCTTGCTTGGAAAGGAGATCTTGAGCCCGTCTGCTTCAGTCTCCCAATATCTATTGGGGATAAACCCAAGTATGTAAAAGTTTGTAAAGAATACGGTCTGAAAATTCTTTTTCTTTCTGCCTAGTCAGACTGTTTGCTTCCTACCTAGTGGCATGGTGAGACACCGAAGAGTATAAATGCAGGACACGACTCAATAGTATCGGTAGAAGGGAGTGAAACCTGGTGAATTTTTAATTTCACTTTAAAGAACTACTTTGGAGCAGATAGGAAGCGGAAGATTGGGATTAGGAGCTCAATTTGTGTTTTTCCTCTTCAGATCTCAGGATTGAATGTTGTTCTCCTATGTAGGGGTCTGAATGTTATAATATGCTTCGAAAAGGGGAGGGTTTTGCTCGTGGAAGTTTGTAGATGTGATCTGAAATAGCCAACAGCTGCCTAAACGCGTAGTCTCGGGATTGCTTCTCAGTGAATGAAGGTTTGAAAATGTTGCCAGAATCCACTCGTCTTGTTTCAGTGTCAGATTGTTAAATGAAAAACAATATTTGGAGAATAAAGCTAAGAAGTTTTAAGGAGAAACGATGAGAGCAAGCCGGAGAGATGGTGTAAACCGAAGAGTAAGAAATATCAGAGCTCCTGGATGTGGCTCTGCAGCTGTGATAGAGACACATGAAGGTAATAAACATTTCACCTACTGTTGTGGTGTCTGCATACACAAACAGACACGTAAAAAAGTGACATTATTACATTTATCTTTGGAATCATGGCAGCGTTTACTTCATTTATGCTATTTCGGGTCGATATTTCTGTAGTGGTTGGTATTTGGCAGAATTAAGATGCATTTGCCTATAGAGGACCTGGTGCTTAATGCAAATCTTTGAAAAATATGATATGAGTAACTTGTGAAGTGCATTTATGCAATTTTAAGTAGAGCAATATGACCTTCTGGCTTCAATTTCTTTTGTCCTACTTATTTTTAAACCTAGCGTGGGTCACTTTGGTTTAGGGGGGAACTCTGCAGAGGAGGGTCGATGGTTGGGCTCAATGATCCCAAGGGTCTTTTCCAACCTCAATGATTCTATGATGCAATTAATGGCAGAAAACAGTCTCTGTGCTACTAAATTGTGTTAGAAGAACCTGTACTAGTAGGAGGCTGTTCAGGACACTTGGCCCAGAGGTGTCTCGTCTCCGCAGTCACTGCACTTGTGGAACTAATCTGCAGGGGAACATGGAAGAAGTCACAGTGTTGGACTTGAACATAGCGTCGTACAATCATAGAGCGGTTTGGGTTGGAAGGGACCTTGAAGGTCACCTAGTTCCAATCGACCTGCTATGGGCAGGGGCATCTCCCACTAGCCCGGGTTGCTCAAGGCTCCATCCAACCTGGATTGGAACACATCCAGCGATGGAGCATCCACGGCTTCCCTGGGCAACCTGTGCCAGTCTCACCACCCTGAGAGTGAAGAATTTCCTTCGTATTTCCAATAATAATGATAATTCTTAAGTTAAAAAATGTGTGTGTGTCTTAGCTCCAGAGCTTTCCCTGGAGGTATTTGAAATTGCATGGCTGAATTCCTGGAATTTAAATTAATGTTCTCTGCCTAGCTGTGTATAGATGATAACGTATTTTCCTGGTGGTTACATTTACCATTATTTCCCTAAGATCTGTTGTGTAGGCACACGTAACCAAGTGGTCTGCTTCAAGAGTAATTAGTGCTGTACTAAAACGTTTCCAGTACATCAAAAATGAGAAGAAAATTCAAATGCAGCTCTTTTTTTTTTTGGTAGTAACTTAATTTTTCCAGTGTTCTTTAATTTTAATTCAAAGTGCAATTTAAATATGAGTTTCGATCTCTCTAGAAGAAATTAATATCAACCGTGGTATTTTCTACTCTGCAATTTTAGTTATTTCCTGATGGTCGCTCGTATTGTATATCCCACTGACAAGCAGGAATATTTTTGTTACTTTATGAATAACACAGGGAAACTATTCAAGGTAGAAACAGACCAAAAGATGCAACATTTCATTCAGTTTCCCAAGTTAATGGTCGCTACAGCACACACATTTCTGCTGGAAGGAAGCTCCGTTACACACGTGCTGCTCTGGGTTCTGTGCAGGAGCCTCTGCAGGAGGCGACTGGAGGTTTCTCCTTTGCTGCAGTTCATGCATTTTCTTCCCGTCTGGGTTTTTCCTGTCTCAAGGCATTTCTTGTTACATAAGATAGCTTTGTTCGCAAGCAAACAGCATGATGAGCATCTTTTAAACGTACCTTATTGTCTTTTTTGAAACTTTGGATGTTCTGTTTGTGCTGGGTTTTGGGGCGCCGTTGCTATTTTCGTTTCCTCTTCTAAGTGCGTTTCAGCTTCGTGTGTTGCCATTTCGTTGTCCCCTTAGAGCACCAGGGCTTATTTTTGAAATACTTAGTGAGCTGCCTTGAAATGTCAGGTGTAATTCTCCTCGGTCTTCAAGTTTTATCATGTTTTGCAGCCACAGACGTGGATTGTAAATGAAGGCAAGCATGGTGTTAAGAATCTGTTGGTGAGAGCAGGGCTAATAAATATATTTAAGCCTTGCTATTCCTTCCAATAGGTAGCAAAGCAGTGACCATCTGCCCTGATTATCTGTGAATCTGTTGAGGTTGCTACACCTACGGTTAAAGTTCAGTTTCCATGTGGATTTTGCACCCAATACAACAAATTTATGAGTCAACATTGCTGTCTCCTATTAACCAAATAACTGTGCGGACCTTTTTCTTAGTTTCAGTTTCTTACTCACTGGATTTGCTCGTTCCCCTTTCTTGTCTCCTCCATACTCGTATCCTATTTATTTCAGCTTTCGTTAACCTCTTGCTGTGTGTTGCCAGTCCTCATCCTCGCAGACTTTGAGCAATTCTTGCTTTCTAGTTCTTCTTGGGTTCTAATTTTTCCTCTGAGCTCTGATTGGCACCTCACGTCCTGGTTACGGTCGCGTGTACTGAGATGACAAGTGGATGTGTGAAAAGCAGGCAGAAGGCAGGGATTGAGTTTATCTAATTACCTATAATTTAATGTATATGCATTTTTACCCAGCTTTCTTTAGGGTGTAATTTTTAATACGATCTATTTAGACTATGTAGACTTGAGATGGTGGTTCTTGTAAAGTGAGCTGAAGCTCAAGACCACCTTGGCACTTGCTATAAAAATGTTCAGCAATCATCTCTCATCTGTCTCAGTAACAAAAATCAGACTCCTTCTAATATTATTTCTTGCCTTCCATAGCTAAGCATTTATAAGCTTGGCTACCTTTTCTCTGAAGGTTTAAGAATAAAGAAAACATCCAGTAACGTCCTCTTCACATTCAAAGACTGACCCTGACACATTGTGTAGGTGCTAATGGTGAAATCCGTGTGTAACCCTTAATTTGCGCGTGGTGACCTGTGTTCTGCTGTGCTTATTACACTCATTGCCCAGCAGCATAATCTTTGTCCTGCAGTTAAGATGGGCGAAACGTAATCGTGTTAATGAACAGGGTGAGACAAGGAAGATGCTTTGGATTTGCATGTGGCGTGCCCAGCAGCCACCAAATTGCCTCGGGTCACGTGTTGTATGGAACAAGTCCAGCCTTGCAGGGCAGTGCTGAGGCCAGTGCAATTTTAGAGCTCTTTATTTTCCCTTCTGTTTCTAAAAGTATTTCTTTATTGTTACAGATATTTCAAGACCTTCCTTGCCAGCAGGTAAGTTCTCCTTCATTTCTCTCTTGTTGTGCCAGCAGGCAGCTTTTAAGGGCCTGCTTGCAAGATAGTCATGCTTTTACATAATCAGAATATCGGTGCTTATTGGCACTGTCACGGTGCTTCATCATGTGGGGATCCGAGGGCAAAACAAAACCTGTTGAGGTACAGATTGTATTTTATTTATTTATTTTCTTTTCTACATTTAAATAGTGTATTCTGACAAGGGGAGGAGGTAAGCGAGGTATTTATATGCAGTTGTTAAATATGCGTGTGATATAGTTAATGCTTAAAACGACTCAGCGCAGCATGTGATAACAACTGTCAGGAGAAGACGTTAGGAGCGGCCGCAAATAGTGCTGGTGCTGAATCAGAGGGACAATGTGCAAGGAAACGGGGCTGGGTGCTTTATGGCTGCAAGGAATTCGCCCAGGTGGTTGTGGGGAAGGCGACAGACACATTTCACTTGGCTGGGGTCACAGGTGACTTGGGCCAGAGCTGGAAATATCTCTCTGCTCTGTTGGACTCTGTGTCTCCTTTCAGTGGTGTTCAAAAAAAGAAAAAACCACAACCACCCATAAACCAAACCAAAAAACAATGACAAGAAACCCCAGCAAAAAACCTAACCCCACCGAAAAACCCCAACCCCAGCAACCTGATCTTTATAACCAGCATTTTTTGTTTCTTGCTTGCTACGTTTCGTCTTGCACCGAGTCTTAAGCTTTATAAATTCATTTGTGCTCTGGGCTCCAGTTGTGCTGGAGAGCTCAGAATCAGGATATTTTCTATTCCCTCGAATTTTGTCCAATCTGTTCACCATTCGTAATGAGAATTCCAGAATCATAATGGTAAAGCACTCGTGCTCCTGCTTGAGCAATGGGTTGGATGGTTAGTACCAGGCCTGCTGCATTTTGTCCTTACTCTGCATTGGTTGTTTTGCTTGTATCTGTTCTTTTATTTCTTCTTACTGAGATGTGCTTTGTATCTGTCCACAAAATATCATTTTACTTTCCTCAATACGAATCTACTCCAGAGCTAGTTGGCATTTCCCACTTAAATTAAACGACAATTTCAGTTACAAGCTTGAGAGCTGATATCTTGTAGTTTTTCCTCAAGAGTTTTAGAGTGGCTGTTCTGGAAAAAATATCACCTTTTCTTGAAGCAGCGAAGAGAACTCTAAATGTAGGAGAAGTTTTCTTTCAAGGAAAGCATCTTTAAAAGGGAAGGCACCTTTACAATGATTGTGAGCGCTGAGAGCCGTTGTCAGGAAGACAAGTGCTCGTGGAAAGTATTGGAACAAGAAATGCCTGGTGTTGAGGACAGGCTGCAGGAAGATAAGGGTTGTTGTGGCTTTTTGGGAGGTTCTAAACCAAGGCTGTGTGATGAAACCTCTTCTGAGTTTCCATTTGGGACTTGAAGCGTTTGTCTGGTGCATCTGAGTCACAACGAGATTAATTTTAATTTGGGTATGTGTGTGGGCATGTCCTGATTGTACTTTTTTAGCTGTGTCACTGAAGTACTGACAGAGGGCAGAAAAATCGCCCAGGTTTTTGAGATGGAAACCTTTTTCCATGCTATGGGAAGAGGCCTTTATATAGGGCTGAAAAGCTTTATATAGGCTAGAAAAACTACAGGCCCCAGATCGCCTCTAGCGATGATTTGACTACTCACTGATAAGCAAACTAAGGAAACCTGGTTTAAAAATGCATAAAATAGTGTCAGAAGAGAAGGATGTGTCAAATGGGGTCCCACTGAGATCTGACTTGTGCTGTGGTATTACAGTATTTTCCTTAATGACCGTGACGATGGACTTTACAGACCTATTAAATCTGCCAATAACACCAATACAAACAGAGTTATGAGTTACATTGGATTAAAATTCAGAAGAAATTTGCCAAACTAGAGCACTAGCTGGGATTAAAGGCATAATGCATTTGAATAAAGATGAGGTTCTGCTCTCCAATGGGAAGTTTGAGTCATCAGAATTTGTATTTGTGCTAAATGACGCTGTTTTCTTCAAAGCTTGGAATAACTTGGGGTTTTTTTCTGGCTGCCACTTTTAGCAATGGACAATAGATGTCACTAGAAATGCTCTGGCGTTTGCCATCTGGTTTTAATGCTCTCAATTTGCATCGTAATACGGAGAGGGGAAGGTTTTTGCAATGTTTGAGGACTTTGCAGTAGGAAGGAGACGACTTAAAATGGTCTTTGTTGCAGTGTCATGTTTGAGGTATTACAGGTGAATGTGTTACAGTCAGTGGAATAACCAAGGTCATCCAGAACACTGCCTTTTTGGTTTGATTTCATCGTGAAAATCTTCCATCTAAAGGATTGTTTGTGCGCTGCTGGACACGTAGGTTGATGAGGTCGTTAGTTAAATCATTACTCGGGAGAGTTACCCTACGTTAATCTGTATCGCCGCTTTGAAGTCTCTGAGTAGCTTGGGTTTTTACTACCTTGTCATTGCCACCGTGGACGTGAGCATCGAGCTTCTTGGAATGTGAAGCAGCAGGGGCTTGGACGGCAACTTGCTGAAATATTCTACTATCAAAGGTGGATGGAGAACACAGAGCTACTGTCTGGGTGGGAAGTTACCTTGGAACGTGAGCGTGTCTGCAGAATGCTTGGAGGAATGAAAGAGTTGTTTCTGGGGTTAAAAACGATCCCTCCTGGATTTTGCCACCTTTTGAATTTAAAGCAGGTCTAGCGTCTGTGCGGCGCAGGGGACTTCTCTGCAGACTTGGGCATTTCTTCTTGATCTTGTTGTGCAATTAAGCATAAATTACCGGAATCCAGAAAGAGGAAGGAAGCGAAAGGCTGTGTCACAGAGCTACACCAGATAGGGAGAGGAGAATAAAGATAAGTACAAGACATGACCATATGCTGGGATTATTATTTGGGTTAAAAATGGAACGAAACATTCTCCCAGAACGGAATCTTGCTACAGAGATTTGTTCTTGATGTCTCTCTCCTTCAGAGAACATCTGGGGTGTCAAAATCTTGCCGTCTCCTTGCATAAGGTATTGAAAACTTACTAGGAAACAGGTATCCTTTGTGTAGCTTAATTCCAGTTATGCAGGATATCTGAAGTCTGTCTGATGTTCGTGTGCGTTTTGTTGATGTTTAGTGTACGATTTAGGTAAGCACCATCTGCACGTCTTGAAATATTAAATGGTTTCACAAGTAGTTTTGCTCTCAAGTGCTTGTTTAGCACCAAAAAAAAGTAAAATAAATGATCGTTACACAATTTCAGCTCAACCTAAAGAAGTTTTTCTTTTGGAGTGAAAACACAAATCTTCATTCAGTCTTTCATTAGCGTGTCTGGCCTTGCTTTTTACCGAATCCCTGCTAGTGATCTGTTTACTTAAACCAGTTTAATCTCCTGGCCCCTTCTACAAGTGCACGCTGCCTTGAAACAACCTGATGCTCATTTTTTG
>WEIS01049536.1:0-31016 GCA_013389965.1 Todus mexicanus
CCAGTCACTCTCCCACGCTCAGCAGGTCTGGTCCTCACCCATCCTGCAGGCCTCCAGCTCCCTTCCAAGCCTGAACAGTAAAACAACAAGTATTGAAAACCTAAGGCTCCGGGCAAAGCAGCATGCGGCATCCCTTGGGCTCGACACCCTACCCAACTGACTGCCAGATGAGCTACCACTGCCCGTGGGAAGATGCACCAGAGATTGGTACTACACATGCCATTCCTTGAACCCGCACCCACCCTCATCTGTTCCTGGAGTAAGGTGCTCCCTTTCAGGGAAAATTTTGCGTTTATTAACATCTTATTAGCACCATGATTGCATCAGACATTGCTACTGGCCCGGTCTTCGCTTAATATTTAAGGAGGAAGGGGGAGAGGATGTATATTTAGATAGATGAACTGTCCTCTGGACTGCCATGAGCTAAACCTGTCATGTTCAGGAGAAGCCCCCTTTCCTCATTCCCGCGATAATGTGCCAACTGTGTTATACACACCTTTTTTGTTGTTGTTGCGTTCCTTGGGAAAAGAGTCCTGCTTTGTCTTGTATATAGTTTACAATGTTGACAGCACCATCGCCTGTGTGTTACTGTCAGTGTTACAGAACTGTGACCTCTTTTGCTTTTATCCCCCCTCCTCAATTTTCGTAGCTAGGATCAGAGTTACAGAACAACCATCCTCCCAACCTCAGCTCGTAGCTAGTTGCTCTTCTTGGGTCAGCATCCTAAAGGTGTTTCTGTTGAAGAGAAACAATTGTGCACTTCAGCGCCCCACTCCCCCCTTCTCTGTGAAGGCTAATTTTATGACAGTCGGGAAATGACATGAAGGTGAATTTCTTGTTTAAGCACTTCCTATAAGGCGAGCATTTTTTTGTTTACTTTTTAATAGCACTTGTTCAAAGACAGAGGACAACATATTGGCCAAATGCTGCTGGCTGGGGAGAAAAAGCAAAGGCAAATTCACAGGATTATTTTTGATCTAAGTTGTTTCCTCTTTGATCTTCAGTGACATGTAAACTCCTCTATTCACAAATTACAGGGATTTCTCTTTGGAGAGCATTTTGGTCTAACTCTGACAATAGAGAATAACAAAAACTTTGTATGAACTCCTGGTGTGTTCATACACCATGAATTATATGGTTCCTTGATGAAAACTTGATTAATGCAAGCTTCGTCTAGAAAAAAGCTCTGATCACCAAATTCTACCCTCAAGCCCTGCAGCTTCAGAAACTGGTTAGCAGGTGAAAATGTAACAAGAGAAATATGCTGAAGCGCTGGCGGCAATGCAGGTGGTAAGCAGGGGCTTTATATTCTCTTTGCGTTTGCTGAAGCTGAAGGTGAATAGATAAACTGGCCAAAAATGCATTGTTTGCAAGTAACCAAAATTTACCAGCCTCGAAATTATTTCGGTGAACCGTTTCAGCCTCATTGCATTGGAATGACCCACCATTCAACCCAGGGTGGTTTTCCTTGTTGAGAAGCAACGTTTCTGCCAACTCAAATCATGGGTTGTTGTGGTTTTTTTGCCAAACCAAATAAATCCTTTGGACCCATTCCTGTTACCCTGAGCACTAGGGAGGGATGGTGTCCAGATCTAATCTCTAATATTGCCTAGGACCAAAAAATCCAGACTGACTCTGTGGCAGGTGCTAGGTTTGAATCCCAAAGGTGATAGCTGGATCCATCACTAACACACTGGGCAGAGCTCTGCTAATTCACTGCAGATGATCAGCTGGTCCATACTTGATTTAACCATCAAGTGTAGACCCATAGCCTATGGCCCCTCTCGCTCCCACTTTGCTTCATACCAGGGCAGAAACCAGGGGTCAAATCACCTCTTTAAAAAAAGAGGAGAGAAGCGTTTTCAACTCCGCAAATGCCTCTTGGAAACAAAGAAGTAAGAATAGCCAAGTTTGATGGGAAATAGTGTTTTATCTCTCGTAAAGTAGAAGCAAGGGCAGATTTCTGAAGGGGGCAGCTCGTCAACTACATCATATTCCAAGGAAAATGGAGGATCTTCCTTAAATATTTCTGCTGTGCCAAACAGTTCAGTTTTGAGGTTTTCTGTCCTGCTTTAGCTTTCCTGACTTTGTCAAACCAGCCCCCATGATGGGAAGAATGCTCCATATTGCCAAAACCAAATGTATTGATAGGAAGTAGATTTTTGGCTGCTGCTTTCAGAGGAGTCTGATCAAATTAAACCCACCAAAGTATAGTTATTGTCTGCAAAAAATAAAAAAAAAAAATAAAAAAAATTCTCCCTAATTACTATTTTGAAACAGGTTGTGCATCTGGAAATTTCCTCTGCTGGACTTTTCCCCTTCCCATGGCTTTGCTTACATTATCTCTCTCTAGTGAACCAGCTATGGTGCCAAATAGTACTCACTGGATTTTTAAAGGTTTCAGCTATGGTCCTTACAGGATCAGGGCCCAGGAGAAAACAGGTGGCAGTATTCAGAATAAGAGTTCGCTGTTTAATTTCTTCTACTCAGCAAGAGAAGTCTGATAGGTATTAATAAAACAAATGAATTATTTTAAAATGTGGGAGTAATACTTAATACTACCAGTGAGAAAAGATCTGGTAATGATGCTGAGAGGCTAAAAGGGAACCTCTTTTTTCCTCCTTTTTTCTTCTTTTTGTATTTTTTGGCTAGGAAGTGGAAATATCCTTCATGGTGAATAAGGGAATAGAGAGTTTTGCCTGTACGTCCCTCACCGAAAATCATCATTTGCTGTGTAGGAAACTAAAAAAACATTCCCAAACATGAAAATAACCATCAACAAGCAGATCCCTGCCACATCTCATTTCCCATTTAGGTATTTCACAGTGGAAGAATTTTAACCAGCTCTAGGTTTCTGCTGCCACTGCAGCCAGCCAAAGAGATACTCATCTTTATTGAAGAAACACCAAAGCGGGTGGACACAGAGGAGGGAACTATTTCTGCTATTCCTGTCCCTGTGTGCCACATGTGATACTTCCATCGATATGACAGTTTTGAGCAATTTCAAGACACTTCTGAAGAGTTCATATGTGAACGATTAAATAAACCTCTGTAGAAAGGAAATGCAAATTCAAATCCACCACATTCTATTAGTTTAATTACAGTAGCTATGAAACATAACTCAATTAAGCTTGAAAAAAAGTCAATTACAGAACTTTCCTGCTGTTTTTTACAAGCTGTGTTGATTTTTCTTCTCCTCCCTCCTTACCCCTCCATGTGCCCCTTGCTGATTTTTTATGATCTCTTTCAGAGCAACATAATACATCTCCTGTTTCTTCTATTGAGTGAAAAAAAAGCTATTTCTCTGAGTAGGTCTGCTCTCACTTCAACTCCATAACAGAGGGATAAGAAAAGGTTGATGAAGTAAACAAACAATCAAACAAACCCCCAAACAAATTTCCAGCAAAGCAAGATGAAACAAACAAACAAAAAATTCCCTTGCTCTGATGTGCGTGTGTGACTTTCCCACCGTGTTACAAAACAACCCAGTAATGATTAACGTCCTCTGTTTTCCACGGACTTTGTGGATGTGCTGGTTCATTCCCAGCTGCACCGAGAGCAGCAGCAGTGTCCACATTGTCCACTGCTTGTTCAGGCTGCCTGAGGAAGGGCTGCAAAAGCTGAGATGCTAATGTCACCTCTACAGTACATGGGTGCCTCTCATTAATGAAGGCTCTCATTAATGTCAACTCTGAGCATGGCCTCAGAACCCTGTGCAAAGTTCAGGACATATCCCAGGTCATGCAGTCTTACTGGTTTCAGAGGAACCTGCTGGAACTTGTAAATACAGACCCAGACAACACATAAAGTAAGCCCCTCATCACTGCTGTGACGACATAGCAGAATAATTGCACCAATTTTAGTAGGAGCAATCTCAGAGCTAAGGACAAAACTTAGCCCTCAAATTAATTTGTAAAGAATACCAGGTTGGTCATATACTAACAAAAACATAAAATTATTATTCTTTTAATAGCCTGGGCTCCAAGCTAAAAGCCCTCTGCAAAAACTCTCTCTCTTAAGAAAGACATACATTAAACCCATCACAAGTTAAATAGTGTGTCTGATGCCCTACGAATGGCCAAAGACTTTTCTAACCGCTCTAGCAATTGAGCAAGGCCATCTCATACAGCAGAACAGTAGATATGTCTGTGCAATGGAAAATAACTTTTTGGTTTATTTTCTCATGCCAGGAGGCAATCAATTTATTCTTTTTCTCCAGCTTCTGACCCAAGGCGTCCAGTTAGCTCCAAAGTGTAACTGTGTTTGTGTGTCAAACCTATCTTGCAAAGGAACAAAGGCTTTTAAAGGAGAACAAAAAGGAAATCAAAGTAATATACTGTACAGACCGCTGTAAAATTGAGCTGTAGTGTAAGACCTTGTGCTTTAGAATTCACTATTGAGGAACTCAAATGTGTATCATATTTATTTATTCTGGTAGGTAAAAGAAGAAAAAAGAGTTTATATTCATTTCCAAAAAGCTGCAGCATGATGCTATGTACCAATTGTGCCAGTCCTGCTTTCTGTAAAATTATTGCCTGTTTTCATACTCCACTAATAAAAAAGAAAAAAAACAATAATCAAGGGAAATTTATTTTGTGAATCCTTCATTAACAACTACCTGTGCAGAGCAGCAGGGGTGTAAAGGCAAGCAGGCTGACTTGTTTTGTACCTAAGTTGTGTCACTGGTGGGCTGCAAGCTGTTTTCCAGTGCAGAGAACCTGGACATGGAGTGTGGGTCAGGTAATGGTGCCCACACTGAAGCCCTTGCTCCTCTGCCTGGCCCTGCAGCACCACCACATCCCTGCCAAAGGTGGCAAGTGCCACTGCCTGTTGGCCAGGGGAGGCTGGGGCCACAAGAAAAAGTCTGCATGAAAAGGTGCAGAATATCAGCTTCTTGCTGTTGGGGTCACTATCTCCAGATGGCAGGGCAGGTGAAAAGCCCCCTTTGGCTGCAAGACACTGAAACAATTGCTGCAGATCCTTGTGCAAGGCAAGCAGGAGTGGTCTGCTCCCTCATCATCTTCCAGTAGAAGCCAGGAGACAAATTCATGCCTGATGAGGTGGTGATGGGAAAGTCCTGACCAGAGAGCTTGTCTGTAAAGACAGCCATGCAGGATAAATGTGACCACTCTCAAATGATTAGTGCTTCCATGCAATTTTGGGGATGTTTCTGTTCTTTTGATGGAAGACCTGTCCCTTTTTCTAGACCTAGCCATGATAGGCTGTACTCAAGAATATGTCAGAGAAGCTTTCATAGAGCTTGTTCCTAACCACTTGTTAGTGTGAACATCAACTAGATGGGAAAAAGATGACCAACTTCTGTTTGGGCAAGAAGTTGCTAGGGATGTCAAGGGCTTTCTATCTTCACTGCAGGCCTAAACTGAAGCCTGATGAAGCTGATGGGGGAAAATAGATGTATATTTTTTAATTTATTGAGATTTTCCTGAAGATCTTAAAGAAGAATCAAATTAATCAATTTCAGAATGTCACTCCCCACCAATATGACTTCCTAGTTTCTTTTCCCAACTGTAGAAACATTGTAGAGGAAAAAACATAGTAGGGAAAAAGTCATGAGGGAGGAAAAGTGAATGTATTTGTAATAATGATTAATAACTTTTCTGACATTCTCAAGTAAAGTGACTTTCTCTTAAAAAAGTCAGAGAGCCAGGAACACTGGGGCTATGGGTAGAGCATGGGAACACTCCAGCCTGCAATATTTTTAATTCTAATTTTTTTTTACCCAGTTTCTTCAATGCTTTTGAGGACTATTTCGTCATACACCCCCAAAATACCAGCCAGACATAACTGTCCTAGACTACAAACATGGTTGTTTTCTGGTTGTGGGGGTTTTTTTTCCCCCGCAATAAGGCGATTATTAATCACTAGATCTCCTTTTTCACTGCAGTTAGAGGCTTGCTTTGAATATTAAAACCCCTGTGGTTAAGGAGTGTCGGTGACCTTCAAGGTCACCAAATAACTCGGTCAGTTCCTGGCTCCACCAAAAGGGAAATGAATAGATGAGCTATGATCATGTCTTTCCATGTGGCTATTCGCAATTAATGATAAGATTTGATTTTTCCCTTCAAAAAAGGTTGATGAGGTGAAGTCAACCACCTGCTAAAACTGGAATCCAAACTTGGAGGAAGTTTCAGGTGATGTTTTGGCCTTAAAGACCATGTCCTAAAGTTATCGGGAGGTTTGTTCCAGAAAAATACAATGTGAGGGGGAAAATAAGATTTGAAAGAGCTCCAGAGCTCAGTATTAACTGCACATGTGGCATTTTGATCCATTTCCATAAAGCATAACATAATATTTGCTAAAGAAGGAGGAGGAGGAAGGGGAAAAAAAAGACCACAGTTAATATTCTCCTTCGGATCCCCCATTTGCTGATTACTCTGCAAGCTGTGTAATTGGGTGTCTCTGGCAATATGATGAAATGTGCCACAAACATCAAAAAACGGTGCTATATTAAATCTGCTTTTCATAATCTCTTCTCATTTCCCAGACCTGAGACATTTTATTCAATTTTTCCTGACTAAGTTGATATGTAAAGCCATATAAACATATCAATGCAAATAAATACATATATATATATTTCAAACGCTCATCGAAATGCACTCATTACAAAGATTTGCATCAAGGCTCTCTCACATCAATGTTAGCCAAAGAAACTCCTTTTTCTTTTTTTTAATGTTGCATTATTTTTAAGAAGAGTTTATGAAGCTACAGACCACTTCTTTGTATTTCATTAATGAGCCCAACTCTATCTATCATGTTTCAGCCTTATCTTACCTGATTAGAAAATCGTTTTGCTATTTGCATTAAGGGCAAAAATCTATGCAAAGTCACCATAATGTTATTCAAGCCCCAGAACAGCAGTGAAGATCCTATTACACACTGGGGCTGGCTCTGTTTTCAGGAGCTGCAAGTCCAGAAGAGACCATGCTGGTCTTTTATTTCAACCTGCTGCAAGGCACATGTCAGAGAAACCTATCTCGCCTTGACAAAGCAAATATTACTAATGCCTAAGTGACTTACATACCTGCGACTTTTGTCCCTGTGTCACTTGAGGCATTTGTTCACATTTTACTTGCTATCTTCAGGATTTGTAGACCCTTTTCAGCTGAAGGCTAGCTTTTTGCTCAGCCCTGGGAAATTCTTCAGCTCCATTCCTCTGGTCTCTCCCACCACCACATATGGTCAGCCCAGCATCCCCAGGTGAACATGATTCCCCAGTGGGATGAAGCCCAGCCTCTCTGCTGTCAGGCTGCAGCTGATCCTTTGCCTTTTGCAGTGGATGGAGGAAAATATTTTCATTTCTATAGTGGCAGGATAGAGCCCAAGTACAGGAGTGACAGGACTGCTCTCACCCACACTAGGCTTAAAAGATAAGACTCTGAGTCTGGGAGATGTTTAGCTGTCTGATGTCCACCAAAATCTACAGAAGTCAGTGAAATAGTTTTCTCCAAGCCTTCATTCACCAAGGACTCATCTGGGTGGTTCAGCGAACATCTGTGATTAGTCCCAGTCTCACCTCCAGGTTTCAGGTCTAGGAGCAGTGTATTTGTACTGCACCCTTGCAGCCCTAATACTATTTCTCTTCTACAAACCTGTACCCTAAGCTGTTTCTGTCTGGGAGCAGGGCAGGGAGCAGGGCAGTGCTGGGACACCTCGAGTCCATTTCTCAACTTTGCTTTTCCTAGAAGCCACTAGACTGGAGATTGTGCTCACACACACCTCTGAGCTTTCAGCAGCATCCTCTCTACAGGGGTTTGCAAATCACCTTCCTGACAAGTGCTGAGCAGAGAATTCAGGGACCTAAAGCACAATTAATTCACTCACACAGAAAGGCAAAAAGCATATCCAGTTCACCAGCAAGATAAGGATTTCCTTCAGCTTGGCTTTCTTTCAAGTGCATTCTCTCAGCATTAGTAAAGTGTAATATCAGAGTGTTGGATTGCACCATATTCACAAGAAAGCACATGGGCAAACTGATAAACAGGGGTATGAGGTTATTTCAATAAATACAGCAAAAGGTCCAATAAAAGATGTCGTTGGTAGGATTTTTCATCTCCTTGGAGATCAAACTTCCTCCTTATGTTTTTTATGGGCATCATAGTAGAAAAACACATCACATAGTGACTGGTCTGCTCTAGAACATGGCTGAGAAATCTGAGTAGGTTTATAACAGCCAGCATGAAATGATATAAATGATATAAACTGACATAAGGTGTTCCTTGTTGGTGATACTGTCTGCACACTGTTTTCCACTCCACCACATGTAGTGACTGTCCAGCACACAGCACAGCTCATGTGCTGTTTTCAAAGCCCATAGGGGTGTTTCTCTTGCACTGGAGAGAACCAGGGTGATGAATAAACAAGGCTAAAGTCACTCTGTCATCTGCAAAACAAACTAAGGAGGTTTCATTTACAGAGTGCATCATTAGCTGAGGGAACTCCTTTCCACAGGACAGTGGGAGACTAAAAGTTACATGATATTTGACACAGGGATGGGATCAGACTGAAGCTATTCCATAACAAAAGATGTCCATGGGGTGGTCTATGGGGTCACACAGTTACGAGGAAGCTCAGGTGAGGCACCTGCTATTCCTAGACTGACTTTGGAGATACTATTTTAGCACAGAAAACTTTACACCACTCCTTACTGCAAAGGCAGCTGCAACCACATTCTAATCCCAAATGCAATATTTATGCTAATTTCACCATTATTTCTTTCTTTTGGCATTAATTAATATATCACGAGCACCACAAAGGCTCTGTGAGTCAAGCCAAGTGGTCCATCTGAGCAGCTTGGTGGCTGTGGCCAGGGTAGATGTTGGGGACAGGAGACCATCTCTCCAAGGACACCATGAAAAGGAGCAGAGAAAAACAAAGTAGTTCTGAAGCTGGCTTAAAATTCCCATGCAGGTCTCCACAGCTGCCCTGGGAAACACATGGGAAAAACTGAAATCCACTGTGTTACATTGGAAAAAACCTTGCTGATGGATTTTCATGTGTATGGTTTCATTGCTCCTTAGTTAAAAAATGAACTTTCCTGTAACAAGATAAATCACTCGCTGGGTGGAAGCAGCTCAGCTCCCTTCAGCTTCCTTCAGCTTGTGGTTGTTGAAAGCAAAAAAACGACTCAAAAGTTCTATGCCAGCTTTAGTTTTGCTTCATGTCACAAAAAAAGTCTCTTCTGACACCTGTCTTAGTCCAACCTCCTTTCTTCCCCAAGTAAAATTGGGAACCATCTAGCAAAAACTTTTTGTGATCACCCTGTGGAGACCACCAAAGATGAAACTCATCCCCCAAGAAGTTATCTGCTGTAGACAGACTCTCAGGTGGAATTAAGGACATATTGATTGCTGTATCAAGAGAAGAGAGAAGCATCACAGCTTCCTGAAGACCAGCCCTGCCCCACCCCAGCTCTCTCCCCCCAGATAAGTTATGCGACATGTTTGCCTCACCTCACCATAACAGGCACCTTAAAGGGGAAAAAAAAAAAGGCCTTCTGACCCACTCTGAAACATGAGATATCTCCCAAACCCTCAATAACGTCTTAATTTCCTCTCCTCACACTATGTGCTGGAGATGATTACTCAGGCAGGAATGTTTCTGAAGTAAGACAAAAAAAATTACATTAGTGGGGAACAATGGAGGGGAGACCTGATGGAGCAGAAGAAGTGAATTAGTTTTGCCTTTGGAGACACCCACGGAGAAAAGAAAGGTGTCTGAGTTGCCTCAAAGTAATTCCTTTTTGCACCAAGCTCTTCTAACCAGCTTAAACAAAGAGAGACGAGAGATGTGCTTTTAATTTCAGCTCCATTTCCCTGATTTTGTTTGTTTGCTTTGCTTCCACCTGTGTTTTTAAGTCCCTCCACCTCCCAGGACGTTTGCAGGTCTATGTTACCTTCAGGAATGTGTAACGACTCCATCAGATCTCGGCACAAGAGTTGGGACCAAGAGGGGGCTTTGCATCTGCCCATGTTCCTGCAGCTTTCAGCAAAGCTGAGAAAGAAGAGAGGAAAGGGAAGAAAAGCATCAACTGAGATGGAGTTGTTGCATTTTCAGAATTGATATTTAAAGACAAATTAACTTGGGCTACCCAAAAGCAGCACAGGGGGCTGCAGGGGTAACCAAGGCGAAAGTGGGGAGATGAGAAAAGCTTCTCACATAGGGAATATGAAAGGGCTGAAATCCCAAATAGCTAGAATTTTATCTAAATACCTTTTAGATCCAAACAGATTATCACATATTTTTCCGTATTTCATTTCATTTTTAATGGAAAAAACAAATGTTTCTTTTTAGCTCCAAGTAGAACCTTGCTAGTGGACTGATTTTCTTTTTCTTTTCATTCCCCAATGATACCTGAAAAAAACCATTGCGCTCCTGCCAAAAAAACCCCATCCACTTTTCATTCACCTTTACTTAAAAAAAAATGTTGAAGTTAAGCCCTCACGCCTGAATCAGGACCTTAGCTCAGGCACTCCAGCTAGCCTTTAAAACACCATTTTTTTGGCACGTCTCTGGGGGGACAAGGGGCTCCTATCTGCTGAACCTACAGACTGTCAGGCCAAACAAAAGCGAGCGCAGCTCTCTTTTTCTTGCGGATGAAGTGGAACACACAGCCCAGCCAGGATGCCTTGTACATTGAAAAATTCCTGTGCTGTCACGCTTAACTAATAAATCGTCAAGCTATGTAAACAGGGCCGGAGATGCCATTTATATATTTATTTGTTTAAAAGAGGCAGGGGGAAAGCGGCTTGTCTGCAGGTCACTTGCCAAATGCATGTCAAGCGGTGGGGGGAAGGAAAAATCAACAACGGAGGAGTTTCAAGACAAAATATTAAGAACCCCAAATTGGGTGAAAATTGCTTTCTGACAGATATCACCTATTGCAAACGAGACAGAAATACAAGTAATCTTGTAAAATGAAAGCCAAGGACAGACTTGTACCTGCCGTAGATGAATAAGTATCCCATTATCTTGAAGAATGAGGGCCTCGGGCTGTGATTATGCCACTATTGTATTCTAAACAGCATGGTTTGTCAAATGGAATAAATCCTAGTAAAATCAAATAAAAAAAGGGATCCAATTTGAAGCCCAGCACACAATTTATTATTTTGTTTAATGTCGCCCTCTCGATGTTACTGATTATTGGGCAAATAGTGCCGTGTTTAAGCATGTGTTTAGAGTCCTCTGCCCCTCCTCAGAGGCTCCCAGCTGTCACCCTGACTGTCACCCACTGCCAGCGAGCTGTTTGCTGCCGCTGGTAGCCATCACTGAGCTCACCAGCCTTAGCCTGCATGGCCATGGTACAGGTCAGCATCACAGGGAAAGAAATTCCATATTTGGGTTTCTACTTGGATAAGCTTAGTAGTGACTTTGAGTGATGCAATGAAGCGCACTGTGCACCATACAGCCAGTGCCAAACCAACTAGGAGCCAACAGCAGCCAGTTGCATCTTAAATTTATGAGGTAAAAGCAAATTTCTCATTGATACTCCTCTTTTTAATGGATTTGGGGTAGCAGCCCATCTCCCAGTGATTCGTGGAAAGGTTTCTCCTCTTTCAAAGGTATCAGCCCTTGTTTTATGATGTCTCAATCCTGATTAAAAAAGAAAGGCAATTGAAAGGGCCAAACAGATTCTATAGACTATTAAGTTGTATAGAATAAATACTTACTGTTGCTTTATCTGCCTGAGTTGCAGAGTGAGACTGGCTGCCCTTGCACAAGGTGGAGGCATTGCTGTGACACTGGGGTTATGAGTATTAATGAGTCAGGTCTTGTCCTGCTTTGCATTCAGCTGGCTTTCGAAAGTCATGCTACTCTCTTGGAAAATGCCTCAGAGAGCTGCCACTGATGTTTGTGGTACAAACCATAGAAAAATGCAAACTGGGGAGAAGGAACAGGCTCGCTGCTCTTGGGCATGTTCTTGGAGAGCAGTTTGCTGAAGAAGGAGAATTAAGGTGGTTCCTGTACCCTGGCACACCTTGATGGAGTTACTGCAATCTCTTGGCATGACTTTGACGGTGCTCTGAGTTCCCTAGAAGTGAGAGGAAGCTAATAACATTGCCTTTAACCAGCATAATCTAATCATATATAACCTGATAATCATCAGGTTTTCATTTGTATAAATCCTTGAGTCACATAAAAACAGAATGGAAGAAGCAATATGTGAGTGATGCATGTGAACATTGATCACAGAGCATCTTTGGCCCAAACGGCCCTTGTGATGCTCCCTTCTGCTCCCATAAACTCATTTCCTTGTGCTCACCTTGAACAAGGAATGATTGTTCATATTCTGGTACTTTAAATGACTGAGGATTATTGGAAATGTGAGTTTTAAATGCAAAAATACAGCAATTTGTCAGTTCCTCGGGGCAGGAGCTCTTGTGGCATGCCCGTAGATTGCGCTCAGGCAACAACGGATGATTGTAGCAGGGAACAACGTGACAAAGTCTAGGAGTAATAGCAAGGAATGATGGATTTAAAGAGTCGAAAAGAAAGCGAGCACATTTTATTTAGGCAAATATCCAATTGAAATCAATAGGAACTACAGAATGTAACTTCGCAGTTTGACTTGAAAGAATTATTTGTTAAGGACTATGAAAAATTGAGGAATTTAAATAATCTAATTTATTTAACATCATTTCGTGTGGGCTAGTTAACTTTCCTGAACTTCATTGCTTTTGGACATGGCAATGTCATTCACTGCCCGTTTCACTCAAGTTTCACAGTATTCCGAACCATGAGCATCAAGAAAGTGACTCTCAAGTCCCTAAAATAATTAATGAGATCTTGTCATGTAGGAAAAGTGACTTCATGACTTCAGTATTTGGCTGAAAATTTCTGTAAAATGACAAGGGAAAAACTCTTTAAAAGCAGAGATTCTTTCATATTCATATGTCTCAAGGAGATAGGTTTTAATCCCTCTGGCTTTCACATCCCTCACTCCCCAAATGTTGCAAACTCTGGGGAAACAATTCCTCTTGCTGGATTTCTGCTGCTTCTGCTGAGCTCTTATTCATCAACATGTCTTTCACAAAGTTTTCCTGATACTTTAAATCAGGTAAAGGCTACAGAAAAATACAGTCCATCATTACAGAATAGCTACACGTGGTGGTGATCCAGAAAGCTGATTTGTTCCTTTCCCCAGCTATTTTGATCAGTCCAGAAATGATAGTACCTGCAAGGTTTCCTTTTCCAACACAAACCAGAAGCGCTGGCAAAGTTTCTGATTGCTTTGTGCAGAACAAGTGAAAAATATTCCATGCCCACATAATCTAAATACATTAGTCAAACAAAACCCAGATTTCCCTAAATGAATCTGAATATTTTACCAGAAACATTTCTTTTCTACAGGAACTTACACATCTGAGAGAACTCATATGGGTCCATCTGTTGTGTTGCAGGTTGGGAAAGGTGAAGGACACCGGTCTCTTCAAAATCTTCTTTATTATAAGGTCCTATCCTGTAAAAAAGACAAAAGCATCTTACAGGTGGGAACATCAAAAGCCGGTATGCCCTTAGCTTTCTGAAATGAATACAGAAGTGAATTTAATACTACTTGATTCCATTGCCCAGGCAAGCTCAGTGTGTTTGTATTTTTGTTTTATATAAAGGTAACTACAAAATTTTCCAAAATTTCTTCTCTTTCACAAGTATTTTTGCCTTTGTTGGTTTTCAAAATACACTTTCTTTTTTCCCCCTCCTTATTTTCAAATTCTTCTGTCTTTCTGGAACTTCTGTTTCCTATTATCTGGAACATTCAGAAGCAGATCCCAAATATTTCCCATTGAGTTCCCATCAGGATGCCAATCTCATCTGAAAATAAAAAAGAGAAAAATAAAAAACAACATCAACAACTAAAATGTCCAGTGCGTGCCCCTGAAATCCCATGCAAGAAAAAATACAGAAAGAAACTAACTTGAGACTTTCAAAGGGAAATGCTCTCCCCTTGATAGAGAGATTTGCACCTTAAAATCCTCCAGCCACTTCAGCATGAAGCACCATTGCCTTTTTTTAATTTTATTTTTCCCAAGACACCAAGCTGCCTGCCCATGACACTCGCAGAAATCCCCTGACCCCGTCTCCCAGCCCCTGCGCCATGGGGCGAAGCTCGCCGGAGCCCACCTCCCCATTCAGGGTGATGATTGTGCTCTCCCCGCCACGCTGAAAGCCCTGTGCAGAGGGGAGGGAAAGAGGGGAGAAGAATCCAAAGGCATTCTGGCACCCTGGCCCGATAAGAAACTTTAGCCCTATTCAGCGGCTGACAACCGCTTGTAGAATATGATCTTAATCCTGTTTCTAACATTCTTTCGCCCTTCGGCCGCCCTATTCCAGGCTGTATTCTTCTAACTGTCGCTTTAGCAAATCCCCCAAATAGAATTACTGGGGGGAGATAAACATCAAAGGGAAATTCAAGAAATCTACAGTAGGTTCACACAGTAGGGGAAAGAGGGGCAGGTGGGGGCCAGTGGAAAGGGCTGTCTCTCCCCTTGCCCTGCATCCTTTTTTGGTTGCATTCCTAGGGCTGCCTGGCTGGCTCTCCGCAGAGTGGCCCCACGAACCTGCTCAGCAGTGTGCTATTTTTAGTATTTCTTTTTTATCCCGCTTGAGGGTTGTTTGTTGTTGTTTTTTTTCCTTAGGAGGACAAGAGCCCGGTGGTGCAAAGCGCTGTACATAGCCATCACGTGTAAAAAGCACCCTTTCTTCAGAAAGGTGCATCACTTAACTGGTGAAAACGGAGGTGGAAGAAGGAGATGACATTTTCCTGGTAGGAAACAGAAATGGGGAGACACGAAGGGACTTGCCCAGCAGCACACAGGAAGTCTGCTGTAGAAATTAAATGAGTGACCAGGATTTGGGAGTTCCCAATAATTCCCATCAGATGCAGGAGCCTTCAGCACTCAAAGACGTAAGTCCTGCCCTGAAGAGCTTCCAACATAGGTTACCAACTCCTGCGTAGAAGGAGCCTCCACCTGAGCTCATGAGAGGCATTTATATCTGTCACACAACTGTGAGCTTCCTCTGCTGTGCAATTGAAACAGCACCATGTGCTCTGTCCCCGGATATAAGGAAAAGGTGGGACTCTGAGGACAATGCCAATCACTCCATCCTGCCTCACTTCAGCCTTCTAGAAACCACGAACCTGCTTTCTGCTTACTGCACAGTTGATGAAGGAAGATGAGCACCTAGCAACCCCACCTTCACATGCTGTCGAGCATGACCAAGGTGAGGTACAGACCAGATGTAGTCCAAAGACCCCTTCCAACCCAAATTATTGCTCTAAATACTGTGATTCAAGAGGAATTGCCTTACAATAAGGCACAGAAAATCTGGGTCAATAAAGAGAGTGCAGATAATTGAGAGAGCTGAGTTAGTCCCAGCGCTGCAAAAGCATCTCCTGATAACTCTCCCAGGACCGTCATCTTTCATGGTGGTTCTGGTTCACAGCTGTGCTCTCACTAGCTCCATCAGCACTTTCCTCCTAGCCCTTTCCAGAAGCTGTAGCTGATAGCTGCTCCAAGGTTATGATAGAGCTCAGAGATGCCCCAGCACCACCCAAGCATGCTCCTCAGTTGCCAAATGTTTGAAAAGCAGTTTTATTCTGAAAAACAGCTGTTGCAAGAAGAGCACTGTGAGACTGTGTAGCAGCTTCCAGGAGGTAAAAATCTGATCAGCTATAAAAGAATAGAGGGACCTAAAACTAGAACTCCCACCATTAAAGGATTCACTTTCAGTTAAGAAACAGGGTGGCCTTGACCTTGAGCAAGTCAAAGATGCCCATCTCATTGCTGTTGTCTCCACTGCCCCATTGCATGCGTTTTGGAGAAAAGGTTTCACATTCTTGGTTCTGGTTTTCCTGTTTGTCAAAGGAGGCTGAATATACTTGTACGTTCATTGACACTCTAGATTCACAGCTCATCAGATTTACTCTAAGCCTCAAGAGCCCCCTGAATTGCAATGGATCATCACCCACCACCAGCATATGAGCTAGGGTAGAGTCTTTAGAGCTCTTTTCTCTTGCAATTGTATGTCAAAACTCTTTTTATTCAATGCAGAAAACCTTTGAATATAGCACACTGATGAAGAAGTCCACATTACAAGAGTTATTTTGCTTTTCTTTAGCTCCTTTTGTGGCTTTGGCAACTCATGCAGAGAAAGTTGGAGGGGCAGGGGTGGGGAAGAGACACATGCCACATTTTCATCACATTCAACAAGAGGGAAAAATCACAGAAGAGTGTGCCATTTTCAGCCTACACAACTGATGTCACAGATTTTCAGTGTAACTCCTTGGTTTAAGCCATATGATACCCATGAGATACTTTTACAAACATGGTCAACCCTGAGAGAGCCCATAAGACATGGGGACGAATCTGCTCATCTCTGGTTAGTTCTGAAATGGACCCCCCCCTGCCCCATCTCTGGTTTTGAGCACAATTTCAAGAAAGAGTATATTAGCTGGATAGAGTCCAGAGAAAAATGATGATAATAACTGGAAAACAGTATCTGTAAAGAAAAATTAAGACTATTAATGTTGTGTAGCCTGGGGAGAGAAAAACAAAGGGATTGTCAGCTATGTGTCTGATTCTGATTTAACTACATAAAGGGCTGTTACAGAGCAGGAATAGTCCCTTCACTATGTCCTCAGAAAACAGGGCAACTCCCAGGCCTAGAAATATATTCATTGCATTTTGCTGATTAGAGTGTATCTGGGGTTTTGTGCCCTGTGAGAACTTCCTAGGTTTCGTATCTCTTTGGGATCCACTCTCTCTCCCACATAATTTGATATGTTGGGAACAGTTATTTATTTCTCACACTTTGTGTGAGAGGACTCAGCTATTGCTAGATTAGTCCCTAAACCTCTGTTTCAGCTTTATCAGCTAGTCTGTCACCCTGCACTTCACAGGCCAAAGGACTATGGTGAATTAACTCCCCCGTGAAACAGGGAATCCTCCTCCAGTATAAAGTCTGCCAACAAGGAGGTACCCCCCATCTCACCTTCAGCAAATAATTACTGTGGTTAATTACCCTCACAGTCCATGTTAATCTCGCTATGAGATCCTGTCTCATCCTAAGGCTCATACCTCCTTCTCGGGTTGCTTGAGATTTCACCCCTGATTGCTGATGGCATCCATGGTCGTGCTGGTTATGAAAAGCTCAGCTAGATCAGTTGCACAGGGAGGCTTAAATGTTTCCAAGACCATAATGAAAATTCCTTTCTGTAGAAACTGTGACCCAGACATGAAACCCAACCCTCAGCAGGAGACTTCTAATTTCATAGGAGACAAAAGCCAAGCACACTAAAAAAAAATTTAAAAATTGTCACTCTCTTGGAGAACGGGGATTTATCATTCAGGTGTGAAGTGCTCCGGCAGCCTCCACACATCGGTTTACTTAGGGATGTTTTTCTTGGGATTTATTTTAAATCAACAGAATTGGTTTGGGAAGACTTTGTGTCTGCTTTATCTGAACAATGAAACAATCAAAATGCTGGGCAGTTTTCAGCATCTAAAGCTCCTTTCTTGTTTCATCCTGAAAGTGATTATTTGGACCTGAGGACTAGTTTGTTGAAGATTTGTGAGGTGGGTCAACTCATCCCTCACCTAGATGGTGCCTCTAGGCAGAGAAAACTACTGGAGGGAAATCATCCTATCCACAGAGGTGGGATATTCAGCCACCTCAACCCTTAAGTCCATTTGTTGTTTATCTGATGGTAACTGCATTCACCAGAGACTGCTCTATATGTCCAAGAGGCACCTCCATGCCTGGCTTGATGTCAGGATGCATAAGCCCAGCACCAAAACTTCCATCACATAGGAAAGAGTAAAGATATCTGGTTCTAAATTGTTATTTGATTCAATCCACAACAATGTTAGCTCTGATTTACATTTAAGTAGAAAAATATTCCCACAAAGTCTGTGCCTAAGGGAAAAAATATCCCATAAAAATCTTCATCTCCACCCCAATGGATTACCATAAGCTTAACAGGGAGCAGGAAAAAACAGAAAAGGGGCATGGTGGTACAGTCCTCATATGAATACCTCAGCTTTGTGTTTTAGAATCTCAGTTCACTTTTTTTTTTTCATGAATTTGTCTAGTGACCTCTCCACTATATCCCTTCTCAAGTGGGGCAAGCGAGACCCTGTCCACATTCAAAGCACTGTAGAAATGGGTTACAAATGTGGGCATCCACTGTTTCCAACAGAAGAGATGCTTTTGTATAGCCAGGCTCAGGACTGATTCTGAATGTTTTTGCTCAGCACGTTCAGGCTGAGCACCACTTCTATGTCCAGATGAGTCCCAGGATCCCACCATATTCATGCTCCCCTTTCCCCAGGGACAACAGTTGAAGAGCAGAGTTGGAGGAGCAGGATTTGTGGGCCTCAAAGTGCCCACGTGCCACACAATATGATCATAGCCACATGGACATCCCTGTGCTGGGGAGACTCCCATCCTTTCTCCATGCCAGACCATTGCAAAATCAGCTGCTGGGAGAACTCTGCTTCTCATTTATTTCTCCTGGGCCTGTCTATACTTCCCCCTATTAACCTTCCCAAATTTTACTTTGTTCTTAAACCAGTTCAAATTGAATGGCTTTTCAATCAGTTCGATCGCAAGTGCTCTTGCCAGAAATGCGGCACACCCATGAGATCAGGAATTTCCTGCAGGACAGCTACTTACTGAAAAAAAAATAAAAAATAAAAAAAAATATTGGACTTTCTCTTGGAAAATGATCAGCTCAAAACCAGAAGTATTTGGCCTTGTAGCCAACATTTTCCTTTTTATTTCTTCCAGAATTTGGAGTAGATTCTCCCCCTCCCCCTAAAATTTTGTTCACAAGAAAGTATTTCATGGATAAAAAGCAAACCAAAAGCACTCTGCCCTGGCTCAGAGTTCAAACGGGCAGGAATTTTCACACAGCCCAGACCTGGGGCTTGGAAATGCTCTGGCTTCTTGGCAAAGTCCGTTCAGAAAAGTAGGTGAGAATGCCCACGTTTGTCCAAGGCAGACCTCCAATCAGTTTAACACTGGAGAGGCTAACCCAGTCCACATAATTTCTAATATAGACCTGCTGAGGCTTTCCTTTCTGATAAATATTTAATTTTTGTTAGCAGCAACTATCTGAGAGACACACTTGCAGGGTTGGCCCTACCCCTCTTTCTCAGCCTCTTGAGGACCAAGTCATGATTTTAGATGTGTCGTGGCTTTTCTCTCATTCGACACTCACCAGTCCAGAGGATCACTGTGATTTATTTGGGCAACGAGGGTGCACTCAGTGTTTATTCATCAGACCAGATTGCTGTGAGATAGAAGAGCTGGGCTGTGCTCCCCCTGCTCCTAATGCTGAGACATTAAATGGGGAAGCCAGATAGCCTGGCTCTGGAAGCAAGCAAATGAGCAACCCTAAATACCTTCCTAGACCCAGTGACCGTAAGTCCTTGGCGGTGACTGGTCCTTGTGGGATAATGCCAGGAATAGGCATATTAAGCACATGAATGTCAAGTCCTAATTCATCTCTTTAATGTTGTACAGTAGCAGGACTGTACCCCCCTGCTGTGGTGTAATTTCACGCTGAGGAGTCTGATGGGGCTTCCTGCAGACTGATCCTTTATGGATCAGAAAACTCACTTTCTCTTTGTGTTAGAGGGCCTGGAGATTATCTTATTAACCACCTCCATGCCAGGACAGATTAAACAACGAGCTCTGTCACTTCTGAGGACTCCTTTTTGTGCTTCTTTTCACCTTCTGTCGGTTCACGTCACAGAGGTAAAGAATGCTAAACTCCCAAGCCTCTACCAGCAGGTCTCACACTTACGTGAGCAGATGGGCTATTTTGCATTTTCTTGGCTCAGGCGCAACACTGGCCTTGCCTGAACCCTGAATCAGTTTAAGCAGCTTGGTGCATCCACATGAGGGCTCCTGTATACTCTTTCCAGGTTCTTTTCTCCTCTCCTTTCCCCAAAAGAGATAATGTTTAAACTACTTCAGAGCGATGCCCTGCAGGTACCACCAGCCACAAAGGTGCTAACTCAACTGCAAGAGTGGGTCCACCTCAGACACTACACTCTGTAGGACCTGGCTATCTAGAGGAAGAGCTTCTTCCCTTCCACCATCTCAGTCCACCAGGCTGCTGCTCCTGCACTGACTTCACAAACATCTCCAGACTATGCCATGAGGACAGCAAGATGAAGCAATGACCAGTTAGGATGTTCCTGTGGCCACTAAAGGTGTCAGGCACTGCACATAGGTCAGGAAAGGGCTGCAGGAGGGAAGGCAGAAACTCGAATGTGTTCTCAGACACTCCTCAAGATAGGGGATTTTCCAATCTGAGGAGACAAAGCCTTCTGCTTTCACCACTAGACCATGGCTGCCTCCCTGAATGATGCCAGAGGGCCACCCTGGAGCCATGTCCCAGCATGTAACAGGGAATGGTAGTTTATAATCTCATTTTCTGGGCTGCCTGCCCTTCTGGTGCCCCTCATGCTCAATGTAAATCATTTGGAGTCCAATTTCTTTGGTTTTCAGGGCTATTCTTCCCTCATCTGCTTCTAACAGGCTCCTGGCTGAGCAGGGAGTTTGTCAGTGAAGACAGTCCCAGAAGAAACCCACCAAAAAGCCTGTAAATGTGTTGTTTGGATGAAATGCTGCAGCCAGGGCTAGGCTCCTGTCGACATGCAGTTTTGGCAGATCAGGAGTGGCTCCAGCATGCTCAGTGCCTATGCATCTCCCCACCCATCAGCACCGTGTCCTGAACCAGGATCATCACATCCCTTTGTTGCTTCACCTGATGCACTTCAAAAAAGCAATTCAACACAGCCCTCAGTGGATTTCAATTATTTTTAGGATATTGCTCATATCTGCTTGTGTTGTGTGGAGCTACAGACCTGTGGCAAGTTTCACTGCTACCACCAGCCTTTTTGCAGCTGATGAAAAATAACCTGTGTCTTATCTGCAGAAAATAACATTGCCTGGGTCTTATCCTGGACAATTATTCAACGGCTCTCCAAGCATTAAGCAGTCCTTCTCCATCTATATGGCTGTGGAAATCTCTTCCCAGCTGCTGTCCTGCTGCATTGCTGAGCACCCTGATTTGCAAAGCAGAACTACGGACTACAGTTCAAGCTGTCCCATCCCTCCAGGCAGGGAGCCAGAGTGGCCGCTTGCATTGCTGAAGGCAGAGAGGGAGATGAGCACTCTCTCAGGTCCCTGGCTCTTCTGCCCCAGTGCAGGTCACTTGTTCCCTGGGAGGATGCAGGACAGCAGGAATCTGGCTTAAGGAGAAAATTCCTGTAGTCTTGCTGGAGGACTCAGCAGCATCCCAGCAGGATTCCAGGAGAAGAGGCGGGTGCGGAGCCTGCAGCCCATCTCTGCTGGCAAATGGTGAGGCCCTCAAATTTCCAAGCATCCACCGCTCTCTTTTCCACATTGAATGGCAAAGGAGGGAAAATCACTGGCCCCGTTTGCACTGTAGCCTCCCCGGAAAAGGGACTGTGCTGGCACCCAGCACCCTGCAGGATCCTGCAGCACCTGCAGGAGAGGCCAGGGCAGGAGCCCAGCCTGCAGCTGCCTCTCCCTCTGCCACAGTCAGTGCCATGGTGGAATGGTAAGAGAAGAGACACCTGTCAGAGGGAAACTGCAAAGTCAGGGGCTGGTTTTAAGGATTTGATCATTAATAGGGTGGTTGGATTTTCTTTTCTAACGGAAGGAGAATAGAGAGAAATTTCTTGTTTTAATTGCAATGTTATTCTCCTTCTTATTTTATTTTTCCATAAGGGAAGAAATAAATCCTTGCCTTCTACCCCAGCTTCATTTAAAGTACAGCAACACAGTAAATAGACAACAGTGAGAAACCTCTTCTCAAATCTCCAGGACGAACTGAACTGTTTATTGATTGATTGGTTGATTGATTTTTACAACCAACCTACTTCAGAAAAACCCTGGAGGAAATGTGTAATTTGAACCCTTCATTTTTGCATTTACAATCTGACAACTGTCTCCTTTGCCCACGTGAGTTGGATCACATTTGGCTTGGGCTTTCAGCCTCTCCTTCCACCCAAAGCTGTGTAGGCAATGGAGGAAGGCTTATGAAGGTAAGGGGGGAAGGCTTATGAGGGTGATGGAGGAAGGATTTTGAGGCTGTGTAGGTCCTGAGATCCCGCTGGACAGGAAGCACAGCTTGCAGCCGTAAGGCAGGCTCTCCAGCCACAGAAGCAGAGCTGAAGTCATCAATAGCTGAGATCGCTCCAGGTTATAGGGTGAAGTGAACCAGAAGGCACTTCCTTCAAGGACAGGTTAGTGTGACCTGGCATATACAAAGCTGCTCACTTCCTGTGGAACTGGAGCAAAAGCCATTGGAGAGCTTTTGCCTCCCTGCACGGCAGGAATGGAGCTGTAGGTCCCTGTGCAGTTGCTGCCTGCGAAGGAGCAGGTAGAGCTAAGGGGACAAGCGGGGAAGACATCATCCCTGCTGCACAGTTCAGGAAGCGCCTTCATCCTGCAAAGGGGAAGATTTTCAGCCTCAATAAATGCAAAGCCCCCTTTTCTGCCTGGCACACTGGGTTTCTCTGAGACTCAGCCCATGCCTTAACGAAGGACCTTTTCCAATCCGTGAGCCGTCAGATCCCAGAGCAGAAGGGAGGACTGTTTGTTTAGACCTATGTGGGTTAGGCAGCTCAGACTTTATTCTTGCACTTTGATAGGTTCCTAAATGAAAATCCAATAATATTTTAAGCAGAACGAGTTCCCATGAAAGTCATTTCTAAATCGCCCAGCTCATCCTACCTGTCGGCTGGATTCTCCATCCTCACTGGCCTAAGCCCGGTGTAACGTCCCTGCTCCCAGCAGCATTACTCCGGGAGCCGAGTCCGGCCCTGGCAGAGAGCCCCCGTTGCCACCCGCCTTTAATGAACATGTAAATAGACGGGAGGCTTCCAAGCAAAGCAACCCTGAAGTCAGAAAGTTCTCCAAAGCAGCTCGGGAGAAATACTACTTTATTCCTGGTGGTGCAAATAAGTGATAGGGACTGGCTAAGAAGGGTTCATGCAAATACTCCTGAATTAAGCTCCGTCTGAAGTTAGAAAGGAAAAATGATAAACACACCCGGCTTTAAAACTGCAAAATATGCTTTGCAGGCATGAAACCGGAGGAGTAACAAAACTATCTGACATCATATTAAACAGCAAAGCATTTCTAATTCTCACGGCTGCAGTTACCTAAAACCAGAGTCCCATTAAAGAGTCCTGACTATTATTTACATTTCTAAATCTTAAAACCATTAACAAAAGCCACTTAATTCAATTACTTTCCCTGGGCGACGATGTTATTACATTATTGTCACGAAGCCGAGTTTGGCTCTGGTTTTCTCTTTTTTTTTTCCTTTCTTTAAATTCATTCCACTTTTCTCCGCACCGAGTGCGTCCCCCTCCACCTCCTCATCTTCCTCTCTCCCAATGTCATTGTGTAGAACTAATGGGGTAAACTGAAATGGTATCTGTCCTCATTGACAGGTTTATGAGAATTTAATAAAGCGTGGCACGGATAAAATGAGATATTACAAGGCCACACAAAGCTGATTGACTTCTCCAAGTCAGCATTTTTATTTGGTTATTTATTTATTTCTTTTCAACGCAGGGGTGATCTCACCAGTCCTTCAGTAGTGCTGGTCCAGGAGTGATGAGAGAGGGAGGGAAAACATAGGCAGCAGGAGGGACCGATCGATCCATCGACTTATTTGCTGTGAGCACAGGACGCAATGTTTCGTGGCTTTCCAATAGCTCCGGGAAAATGACATACAGGAGTCTGCGAGAGCCCCACCACCACTGCCTGTGCATGTTTATGCTCCTCATATGTTCACATTACCAGTGTGAGCTGGCCAACAGCAGCTTGCCTACAGGTGGGGGTCCCCACTGCTCTGACATAGGGAGGTCTGAACGTGTGACCAGCTGCTGGGTGTGCAAGACACTGCGCAAACACTTGGCATGGATAGGGCGGGAGGTGCATCCATGTCGTGTGAGTTGTGTGCCACTACAGGGGTGACATCTGCAGTGATGCCAAAATGGCTCCCCACAGCCCAGCTGGTGAACCTACCCCACGCCACAGGGATGTTTACATCCATCGACATGGAGTGATCACAACCTGCAATTAGGACCAAGAGGTCCTCAAGAAAAGGGATGCCACCAACCAGCTCCGCCAAGGCGTGGGCCTGCTCTGTGCCCCAGCTTCCCCTCCTGCCCAATGCCCATCCTGCTTGTGCACATGTAAATCGCAGGTTACCTGGGGCCTGCACAGATCAAACCTTCCCTCTGGGAAAAACAATGTGTATATTTAAGTGAGTTTCCTCCCATCCCACGGCAAACAGGGAGAGCTGAAAATTTAGGCTGTGCAGTTACCGGCTGGCTGTCTCCCTCTCCTGGCCTGTTCAGAAAGCAGGCCTCACAAAACTAAAAAGACGTAAATAAATAAATAACTAGATAGATAAAGACTTTTAAAAAATCAGGGTTTGCATGGTTTTTTGCCAGGCGAGGAAAACCACAGTAGCAGTGGCCAAGGAGGTCTAGGTTCAGCTCAGTCACACTCAAAGATGCACAAGGCCTCAATACCCTGCTTCAACTCAGGAAGCCATTTAAACTTTGACCCCAAACTATGGAAGAACATTACTCTGGGGGAAGACTGTCAGGATGAAACTTGGGAGTGCCCCTGTTAGCCTCAAAACTTGGCCTATAGGGCTTCAAACACAAATAATATTAACTGCTTCCCCCTCTCTGCAATATGCAGTCAGAGAGGGTGGAGATGGCCTTGCTCATTCGAAAGCACGGGCAGCCTGCCAGATTTGAGGCACGGTCCTGAACACTGCAACTAATCCTGGCAGCAGCAGAGCTGCAGGTCTCCTGAGTACCAACCGTTTGCAGGATCAAGCCCTGCTGGAGCATCCTCCTTAGCAAAACCAACCCAGCCTGGATCAACCAACAGCAAAACTCCCATCGTTTTATAATTATAATTAAAAGCGCCTGAAATCACGGCACTGCTGCCCAGAAAACCTTGGGCTGTCCCAGCACCCAAAGAGCCAGAAAAGGGCTTTCTGCTTCCTTCAACACTCCTTGCAAGTTCAGAGTATATAGTACAGGGGGTTTAGGGAGCAAAAGCTTCTGAACATGAGATTTCTGCCAGGACAGCGGCTCAATCCTGCTCTCTGGTGGCTTGCACCCGAAAGGCCAAATGCATCTAGCAACCGTGTCTTCTGGGAGCACTGAGAGCTGCACACCGTGCCTGGCCCGGGATTCTATCATGGGCTGGAAGAGGCCTGGGCTCCTTTTTATCCATTAATTTAGCTCATGATACAGCTCAGAAGGCAGCTGTGCACAGGAATATGGAGACAGTGAAAGGTTTTAAGATTCCCTGCTTGAGGGGGATATGGGTCTGTCACTGGCGAGGGACCGTGGGCTACATAAAGGAGTGCAACCCACTGCCCTTCTTTTAAAAGGCCCTCCAAGATCGCTCATAACCTCTGCAACAGCCTTTCCTGCAATGCCCCAGTCTATAAACACCACCCCCTCCCCCAATATTGTATCTCCTTGCTGGAGGGTCACATAGTGCTGAGCAAGCCAGGAATCATTTATTCTAGATTTCCTCACCCTATCCCTGCTGAGGCACACCATTCTCCCAGTCCCACAGATGTGACAGCATGATGGCCTCGCTCAAAGCACAGAGCACAGCAGATGCCCCTTGAGGATACCACCTCTGTGGTTGCCACCACCACTATCAGTCTCTCCAGGCTGGGCAACCACTGCCTGTAACTCCAGGAATGGTTTTATCAATTCAACACAGCATGAGGCAGCTCATCTTTTGCTGTTCTGAGGAAGATTTAACCACTTTCTCCATATTGGCTTTAAAAACAGAGATAATACCCCATTTTTTGCTCTGTAATGCACAATAAAGAAACAGAAGGGGCAAAACTTGTTCCTCCCTCACCAGGCCTGGCTCTGCTCCCCCCTCACAGAGCACCAGAGTTGCTCAGCGTGTAAATGTATGTAAATCTTTGGCAGTATCCACAACAGCCCCCTACCTCCTGCTCTCTTTCTCTGAGCCACTGGAGTAATTACAGCATAGCAGTGCCAGCACAAGGCATTTCTGCTGATGAATGCACTCAATCTAAGCACAGTTTTATGTATCATTAATTCCTTTAGCATTCAAAAAAATAACTTTTTTGATGGCAGATAATACTGTAATCACTCACAATTGCCAACACAATTATCTTCATTCAGCTGTGTAAAACAACTACAGGAGTAATTTTACCCACTTAAATTTTTGTTCTCTTTTTTTTTGTTGTTGTTGTTTGTTAATGTTCATGTGAAATGCAAAGCTGTTTGGGCTTACGTTGCTGTGACACAGGCACTACTAGAAGTAAGTCCCCACTCCCTCATTTGAATAGAAAGGAGGTTTTCAGAGCCTGAAATTATTTGCTTAAGATGTCTTCAGCAATCTTGGGGATATCCCAAATGTCCCCCCATCCTAATGACTCCACTGCTACGATCTCTACAACTTGTCCTTACTCTCCATCATACCACCATGCAACAGCTGCCAGGTACATAAGGAGCGAGAGAATTTGTGCAAGTGAAGTCTCACATGCAAGTCACGGTCTTCTTCCAGGTCAGCTCCTCCTCAGCTCTGCTGGTGGAGAAAATGCACGGACACTCCTTAATCTGCTTCAGAAGAGAGTCCACAAAACTGGCACAAACTAGGTATTCAAGCAGATGGGTGAAATGGAAGAACAGAAGTGTATAAATTCCCAGGCGAACAGCAAACAATTTCTTGTTGCTGTTTCTAAAATAAAGGGCAGCAAATGAAATCAGCCGAGGAGATGTCGCTTCCCTGCAGCACATGGATAAACTGTGGACCTCCCTGTTGCATGACACTGCGAGTGCCAGAAGCAGATTACTTCACACTAGAAATATCCATACAAGCACACAGCTATTAGTCACTGAAACCCAACCTCTGGCTTGAGAAGCCACAGTTCTCCGGACACCAGTGTTAAAGAAAACATTGCTGTGTTTGCCATACTCTTTGTATCTGCTCTGGTGTCTGATGAATGAGGGCTCACTAGTCCTTCAGCCTTAGCAAATCCAGCTGATCATGTGTGATGTGTCATGCTTAGAAGAAGACGACGCCTTTTTGCCCCTCCTTTAGTAATCACAGGGTTACAGCATTCCTGGGGTGTGGTGAAGTCTAAGCTCTGTAGACACAAGGAGGGGTGTAAGCAATGGGGAAGAAAGCCTTCAGGGATACAGCCGATCCTTTCATCCTACCTTAGCCACAGGCTGCAGCCCTGCCAGGCAGTGCAGGGACAGGACCCATCTGCATTTCCAGCACCCCAAGAGTCAAGCTGCAGTGTATGGGCAGTCCTATGGATCTAACAGCAGAAAAGTTCCACTTGCTCATCTGGCAAAGACACACCAGTGTCCCAAAGGGACATCAGGACACCACTCACCCCACAAGCCAGCAATTGGACCCCCACACCAGCCCATGGGGAGCAAGGCCAGGTGTGTTTTACCTCTCTTAAATGGTCCCTGGTGAGATCAGGGCAGCTGAGGAGAGTGTGAAGTCTCCAGCGTGAGAATGAAGGGAGGAAATAGGGATGGCAGCATCTGCTCTCTCTAGCCTTGAGCTGATCCTATCCTCCTGGCTCATTGCAAGGGCACCCCCACCGACCCCAGTCCCCTCAGAGTGTCTTATGCCCTGAGTAGTCTGCATGCTCGGGATTGCAGTGCCCTTGGAAGTTCACATGGCTGTATAACCCTCTGAGCCTCCTAGTCTGAAAGAGGGGGGAAAAAAGAAAGAAGAATAAAAGAAAACCAGTGGGGAAACAAGCTGTTCTTGCATGTAATTTCCTTGACCCAGATAACAGGGAGCTGCTCGTTCTCAAATAAAGAGCCAGAAGCAGTCAGCCACAAGTTCAGAGAGAGATGAATGTTTCTGAGGCTTCAACACCCTTCGGCAAAGAGCCCCAGGACGCTGTTGTAGGCGACGTTTTCCTCCGAGGGAGTCAGGCTCTGCACAAGCCTCTCCAGTGATGCCAGAGTAGCCCTGATGGTCTAAAGGTTGAAGTAAAGCCAGCAGCCTGAGCAATAATCGAGTCTTGTGGCATGTAACTCTCCATCGCATTTTCTGTCTCAGGCACCTGCCCAGGCCTGGCTTAGGCCCCATTCATCCTGCTGGGAAGCAGGGGAAAAGACATTCTTATCGGTAGCATCTAAACTGGATATCTTGAAATGTTTGCTCATGAACTTTTGCAAGCGGTGCAGGTTTTTTTAAGGACAGACACCACGCGAGGCTGCTGACAAGTTATTTTGCAGTCTCCCTCAAACCTGAGCACGCAGCCCCAGGAAACACTCCCCTGCCTGAGCAAGGACACTAGATTTTTATGTTGGAAGTCACGGCTCTTATCAAAGCACAGGCACACCCATGCTCTGCCAGCGATGAAGTGGACTCGGCTGGGCTCAAGGCTGGGACATTTTTTTTTCCCACGCAGCTGCCTGGCGTTTGGAAACGCAAAGGAGCTGGTTGGTAGCTTTGGGGCTCCACACCCCTTCTCTGATACTCCTAACCAAGACTGTCTCCAGCGAGGCTGAAAAAAATTACAGGGAGATCAAAGCCTCCCTTGAGGAACGTCAACATAAATAAACCCTTATCAGACAGAGACCACCCAGCACAGGGCGGGCTGAGTTTTCATCCAGGAGCTTTTTCCTGCTCCCAAATCTCCTCCTCCTCCCTAGCAGCAAAGCGGGTAAAGCCCTTCCAGGGAGCACAACCTTCTCTCGAGGAGGGAGGAATAATCCTCGCCAGGTTTTGCCTCCCTCCCTCCCTCCCTCTCTCCTCCCCACCGGCGAGCGGCTGCCCTTGGACCCGGGCGGCGGCGGGGAGGTGCCAGGAGGGGAGCGGGGCGAGCGGCCGGCCGGGCTCACTCGCCATGCGGGTGCCGCTGCCCGCCCTGCTCTGCTGCTCGCTCGGCAGCCTCCTGCTGCTGCTGCGATGGCGGCGCCGGAGGGGGCTCTGGAAGAAGGTGCGGGCGGCTCGGATGAGGCAGGAGCGGGGCTTGCGGAAGATGGACGCGGTGGTGCGGAGGTTTCGGGAGCAGGTGGGTGCGGGAACCGGCGCTTCTGCCCTGCACCCCCCCGGCATGAGCAGCCTCCTCCGCTTCCTTGGGCACGGCCCCTTCCCCTGGGCGCGGCCCCTGCTCCTGGGCACGGCCCCGGGCAGCTCTCCCTGCGGGCAGGGGGGGAGGTTCTGCCCGCAATACCGCTCCTACGGCCCGGCCCTGCTGCCAGGCGGCAGCGCGGCTCCCAAGATGGAGCTGCGGGCGCTCGGGGGTTGTTTTCAGCCTTTGCTAAGCCCCTGCGGGTGCCGCGCCCCGCCGGCTCCGTGCGGGGATGCGGGGGAAGCGCCGCGGGGGCGCCGCGGGGATAACGGGAACCGGCAGCGGCAGGAGGGAGGAGAGAAAGGCTCGACCCGAAGCTGCCGAGCCCTGCCCGGCCTCTTCCGCCTCGGGGTCGGTGGGAGAAGGACGAAGAGCTGTTATCAGCAGAGGCCAAAGTGCAGCCGTAGGGGCCTGGCTCCCCCACGCCTTGGCCGCAGGGCTGCGTTTGCAGGGGCCTCGCTCGGGGGGAGAAGCTGTGGTGCTTTTTTTTTTTTCCTTTTTCATGGTGTTTAGCAGGTGGCGGGGAAATATCCTGCTGATCGAGCTTGTCTGCTGTCAGCTGAGGAGCCCCCCCCGGTTTGTGCACTTCCCTGTAGGGTGGCTTGGTGATGCCAGGAGAAGAGCTGGCACCGGGTCTGGTTTTGTTTCTTGATAGAACAACTATGCCACCAACTTCAGCTGTAATTCAGCAGAGAGCATTGCATCAAGCAGGTCCCCCACGCCTGGCCAAGACTTGGCTGAACAAAGCTCTGTGAAATGCCCTCTTAAAGAGCAAGTGCTTGGTGAGACCGGCCTGGCCACGAACAGAAGGCTTTAGAAAGCCCGGGGTTACCACTGGTCCTGCAGCTTTCACACCATGCATGCTGGTATTGGGTAGGAGCTGGGTTGCAGTCTTGAGGCAGATATTGCATTTGGCTGCTAAATGGCAGGTATTTTTTGGATGGGTTACAGTGAACACTGAGGGGAGAGGAGGAGCCCACCAGCTGAGGTAGAGATGTGTCATTGCCTGTTCAAACTTTCCCATAGCATCCTTCTGTGGACATGGTCGCCATCCTCTCCCTTCCTTTGCCGGAGCTCTCAAAGAAAATCCAGGATGGATCCCTCCCTCCAGAGCACGTCTTCTATGCCTACGTGGGCAAGGTGAGAAGCAAGGGCAGCGGGGCAGCATGTCACATGTGGTGGGGATGGCTCCTGGGAGAAGCCCAGCACAAGGTTCAAATGCTGCTGTGCTGTAACTGCTTGTTGGTTAGTGCGGGGCCCTTCTGTGCTTTTCTGTGAGTGAGGGGATAGCTGCACATCTGGCTGCTGTGGCTCTCGGCTTGTTTTGGAGCCAAAGGAAGCTGCAAGCTCAGCATCTGGAAAGCCCATAGCTTCCTAAAGGAGTCCGTACCTTCCCAAGGGCAGATACAGTTGTAGGGAAGCTGCAAAGCGCTGCTGTAGTTTCCCCTCCATCTCCAAATGGGTGGGTAAACCTCAAAGACTCGGTGTCCACTTCCATTCTCTACTTTTTCCCTAATGCTCTGATCGCCTCCTGGGTCCCCCACTTTGAGGTTATCATTTTATGCCACCCCAGAAGCTCAAACAAGACAATAGCCTTTAGTATTCTGCTGGTCTTGGTGCGTCTCTTCCTTACACACCAGCTGGGGCTGTGGTCCCCTGTGCCCAGACAACGTTTTGGAGGTTGGCATGAAAATGTCTTGGAAAGGAACACAAAGGCCTGTCCTGATACTCACTGCCCAGGTGGAGAGGTGGAAAAGGGGGAAGAGGCAGGTGTCCTTTGCAAAACGGAAAGGCTGTTGTGCAACACTGTGGG